>JAJOOF010001359.1:0-30220 GCA_029582545.1 Solanum lignicaule | reverse complement strand
ACTAGGATTACTGCGTTATGAGATTATGGGGAACACGTGTACCCTAGTTATTTTTCCTATCTTGATAACAACCAAAGTTGAATTTAATTATTGATTACAATATTAAGTCTTACTATTTGTTTTACACAAGCACAACCCCCCTTTTTATTACCTGTTTCTGGAAATAATTTGACTAATTGAATATAATTGTTGGTTAAAAGTAAATTCTAAACCATTTTCCTCATGGGATCGATCCCAACCTACAAGTTGGGTTCTTTACTTGATAACGATCGCTTATGCTTCTGAAAGGAGGTGTAATTTGAGCGTATCAGGGAGTATTGAGAACGATGTGTTGGAAGTATTTGTTCCACTTGATTAATCTTAATGAATAAAAAGAGGTTAAAGAAAAGGCAACGTGTTGATCATATTGCTTTGTGGATTGCCTTGTTGTGAACCATGTTTGATTAATGGATGAAATGCTTTGATGACATTAATGTAGACTTGAATTGCTTGAATTTTGCCTCTTCCTTATGGTGTGAAATTGCTTATTTGCATTGACATTTTTGTGCACCATAATGAGACATGATATAAAGCCAAATGGAAATGGTTTCGGCTAGTGATGTGATATAAAGCCGAAGGAAAATGGTTCCGAGTAGTGATATGATACAAAGCCGAAGGGAAATGGTTCTGGCTAATGATAATGTATCGAATGGAAATGGTTCTGACAAGTGATATGATATAAATCTGAAGGAAAGTGGTTTCGGCTAGTGATGTGACATAAAGCTGAAGGAAATTGTTTCGGCTAGTGATATTATGCTGAAGGGTATCGGTTCTGACAAATGTTTGATTACCATGATTTGTTGAATTTGATACTTGAAATTGATGCAGTTGATACTTGTGATTGATCTATTTGATGTTTGTGAGTAATCTACTTGATACTTGTGAATTGGCACACTTAATACTTGTTGGTTGTTGAAATGTGATAAGTGTGATCTTCTTCTATTTTTGAGGCTCATCAAAGGACTTTAAGAGGTAGCTTCTTGTCATTCCCGGTGGGCTCTCTTGTTCCTTTTACCTTATGTTTTGTTCTATTTAAGAAATAAAGACATTAAGACTTGTAATTATCTTCCAAATTCTATTTTTTATATTAGTGACTTGTACAACCAAATTTTGGGGTTATGTTGGAATGAATAAGTTTTTCGCTCTTATCTTATTCTTGCTTTACTTTCCACATTTCTTTCGTTTTGTTGGGTTGAGATTGACTTGTTTGAGCGGGAATAAACAAGTACCATAACATCCATTTTTGGGTTGTGACAAATAGTATCATAGCCTCAGGTTCAAAGGTCTCATGTGTCTACGAGCCAAGTCTAAGTAGAGTCTTGAGAATCGGTACAAAGACGTACATGCATATCTTCTAGAGGCTATGAGGACTATTAGGAAACTACCTTTTATTCATTCTTTCTTATCATGCGTAGTTACCTTCACTAGTGTTGAGTTGCCGTATGTTGTTTTGGTAGATGATGAGGACCAGACCTTTTTTTTCTAGTGGTAGAGGGGAGGTAGTCTCCGTGGTAGAGGCTGAACCTCAACTAAGGGTAGAGGTAGTGCCAGAGCTAGAGGCCGTGCTCGTGGAGTAGCATTGGCTAGAGGTCATCCCCGTGGAGCGACACCAGCAAGGGGCAGAGCTAGAGAGGTCTCTCCTGAGCCATATGTTTAAGTTGTTAAGGACCAGGTTCCTCCTGAGTATGCAATCCTTTGTTTCAGGACACCTTATTGAGTATGTTGGGTGTGTTGGAGAACAAGGTGGTGTGGTAGGTACACCATATGGTTCTCACAGTGGATTAGGGGAACATATCCCAAGTCAGCAAGAAGATCCGGGTATTCATGATCAGGTGGGTCAGCCACCAATGGTTCTTGCACCGACTGTTGGTTCACATATTACTCTTGAGGTTATTCTGACGACAGTTGATAAACAGTGTTATGAGAGGTTTCTGAAGATGGAACCACTTAATTTCAGGGTGGTAGAGAGGATGCTAATGAGTTCTTGACTTGTTCCATAAGCTGTTTGAGGCAACAAGTATGGTGGATGCTTGTTGTATTCTTTTTGTTGCACTTCAACTTCGTGTACCCGCCAAAGAGTGGTGGAGGACCTTTGTGAGGTCTATACTAGTTGGATCACCTCCGACAGAGTAGGATATGTTCTCCAGTGCTTCTTAGGACTGCTTAATTCTTTGGAGCATGAGAGAGGAGAGTCGTCTGAGGTTCGAGGCTTGAGATATAGCAGTTTGTCTATGACTGAGTATGAGGCCCATTTCTATGAGCTATCGAGGTAGGCCATGACTATTGTCCCGGATGAGGCGGAGAGAATCTGCAGGTTTGTGAGAGGGTTGATTTTCTCCACCAGGTCTTATATGTTCAAAGCAGCCACATAGGGGGATTCCTACCAGTCCATTGTGAGTACTGTCAATAATTCAGAGTTGATGTTTATGGAGGTGTTTGGCGATCCCAAGAGGGACTAATCATCTCATTAATATTTTGGCGCTTCATATGGAGGAAGAGGTTCACATTAAGCTAGTAGCTCTTTTCAACGTTGTTGGCATGTTCATGCATCTATGACAACAACTAAGAGTGGGTAAACATCCTGAGAATCCTATGGTTCTGGCTGAGGTGGCCATGGTAGTTCATCTGGTTCGCAACAACAGTCTTCCACAGTTAGGTCTTGTTATGTGTATGGGGATCCAAGTCATATGATTCAGTAGTGTCCTCTACAGACTCACTCAGGACCCAACATACTTATTCAGTTTGTCCAGCTAGAGATTAAGTGCCTCTGGCCAGGGGTTGATGCATAGGTCAGTCTGGCAAATGCGATAGGACTTCTAGTAGAGGTGCTATAGCTCCACAAAGTGGAGGTCGATCTACTACACAGATTGGTGCTGACCGATAATAATAGTCTTATGCTTTTCCAGGGAGGCATGAGGCCGAGACTTCTGATGCCGTGATTACAAGTATCATCCTAGTTTGCCATTGACTTGCGTTTGTATTGTTTGATCTGGGGTCTACTCTTTCATATATGTCTACCTATTTTACTGCTGGATTTGATATGATGTCTGATAGCATGCTGATGCCTATTTATGTTTCTACACTAGTGGGTAGGTCCTTAATGGTGGATCGAGTGTATAGTTCATGTCTTATTTCTTTAGTTGGGTATGATACTTGGTAGACTTGATCATTTTGGGGATGGTAGACTTTGATATTATCTTGGGTATGGATTGACTCTTGCTACATCATGTTATTCTTGATTGTTTTGCTAAGACTGTGACCTTAGTGATGCTGAGTGTCCTGAGAGTTGAGTGGATGGGTGCTAGTGGTTCTTACCCTAACAAAGATATCTCAGTCATTAGATCTCAGAGTTTGGTTGATAGTGGGTGTTTGTCCTATTTGAAATTTAATTTGAATATTAATGTTGAGCCAACTTTCATGGATTCTATGCCCATGGTTTGAGAGTTTTCATATGTTTTTCCTACTGATCTTCCAAGTGTTCTTTCAGATAAGGATATTGATTTTGCTATTGACTTGAGTCGGGAACCAAGACCATCTCTATTCCTCTTTATCGCATGGCTCCAGTAGAGTTGAATGATCAGTTGCAGGACTTGTTGAGTAAGGGGTGCATTCGTCCTAGTATTTCTCCTTGGGGCGCTCTTGTGTTGTTTGTGAGGAAAAATGATAGAACCATGAGAATGTGTATTTATTATCGATAGTTGAACAAAATGATAGTGAAGAACAAGTATCCTCTTCCTTGTATTGATGACTTGTTTGATCAACTTCAGGGGCATCTTTATTTTCTAAGATTGATTTGAGGTCCGGCTATCATCAGCTAAATATTATGGCATTGGATATCCTTAAGATAGCTTTCAAGGCTTGCTATGACCACTATGAGTTTCTTGTGATGTCTTTTGGTTTGACTAACGCCTCTGCAGTGTTCATGGAGTTAATGAACTGACTGTTTTAACCTTGTTTTGATTCTTTTGTAATAGTCTTCATTGATGACGTATTGGTGTACTCCAAGACTAATGAACACTTGATCGGTACTTGAGGATTGTGCTTCATAGGATGGGAGAAAAGAAGTTGTATATCAAGTTCTCAAAATGTGAGATTTGGCTTGATTCAGTTGCATTTCTGAGACACGTGGTGTCCAAGGAGAGTATTCGGGTGGATCCAACCAAGATTGAGGTAGTTAGAGGTTGGACTAGTCCCACTTCTTATCGACATTTAGATTTTTGTGGGACTTATACGCTATTACATATAATTTGTATAGGGCTTCTCCACTGTTGCATCTCTCTTAAACAGATTGAAACGGTGGAGTGAGAGCTTTCAATGGTCTAATGAGTGTGAGGGTATTTTTCAATCGCTCAATTCCTTGTTGACTTTGACTCCTATTTTCACCTTACTCGAGGTAGGTGTAGACTTGACCATTTATTATGATGCTTCTGGAATCAGTTTGGGTGGTGTTCTGATGCAGAAGGAGAAGGTCACCTATGCTTCTAGACAGTAGATGAACCATGAGAAGGTACCCTACTCATGATTTAGAGTTGGCAGCTATATTAGTTATGCTTAAGCTATGGTGCATAATTTGTATGGGGTACATTGTGAGGTTTGCACTAACCATTGAGTTTTCAGTACATAAAGAGATCTGAACTTGAGGCACCGCAGATGGCTTGAGTTACTGAAGGACTATGATATCACCATCTTGTATCATCTGGGGAAGGACAATATGGCGGCTCATGCTTTGAGTAGGAAGACTGCTAGTATGGGGAGTTTTGTTGCTATAGGTGTTGAGGAAAGACCATTGTCTAGAGATGTTCAAATGTTAGCCAACAATCTCATTCAGTTACAGAATTTTGAGAATGTGATCGCTTTCATAGAGGCCTGGTCTTCCTTAGTTGAGAAGATCCATCAGTGCCAGTTTGATGATGAGAAGTTGTATTTCATTCGAGAGAAAAAAATGTTGAGAGGGGAAGCCAAAGAGGTTATCCTTGATTCTGATGGTTTCTTGAGGATTGAATGCACAATTTGGGTGATTTGATTAGACTGATTCTTGAGAAAACCCATTGTTCTTGATATTCCATTCATCCGAGAGCTTGATTCTGATGGTTTCTTGAGGGTTGAATGCACAATTTGGGTGATTTGATTAGACTGATTCTTGAGAAAACCCATTGTTCTTGATATTCCATTCATTCGAGAGCGGTGAAGATGCATAATGATCTGAGTCAACATTACTGGTGGTGTGGCATAAAGAGGGATATTGTAAATTTTGTTTCTAGGTGCTTGACTTTCTAACGGGTCAAGTGTGAGCACCAGTGGCCTGGAGGGATATTTGAGAGGATGTCTATTCCTACTTGGAAGTAGGAACAAATCACTATAGATTTTGTTGTGGGTCTACCTACAACACTGGGTGTTTATGATTCTATTTGGGTGGTTGTTGACAGGCTGACTAAGTCTGCCCATTTCATCCTAGTTCAGGTGAAGTATATGGCAGGAAAAGTTAGCCAAACTTTATATGAGTTAGATTGTGCGACTACATATAGTTCCTATTTCTATTGTCTCTGATCGAGGTTCCTTGTTTACCTCCCACTTATGGAAAGCCTTACAACGTGGTTTGGGTACTGGATTAGATATAAGTACAACCTTCCACCCTCAGACATATGGTCAGTTCGAGCGGACGATTCAAGTATTTGAGAATATGCTCTGAGCTTGTGTGATTGACTTTGGTGCTTGATGGGATCAACAGTTTCCCTTAGCAGAGTTTGCCTACAACAATATATATCACTCTAGTATTTATTTGGCCCCATTTGAGGCGTTGTATGATAGACGGTGTGAATCTCCAATTGGTTGGTTTGATTCGGCTGATGGACTCTTTGAATACATTTTTTTTAGAGATGGTATGGAGCAGGTCCATATGATTCAGGATAGACTGTGATATCCTAGAGTCAGCAGAAGAGTTATGTAGACCGGAGAGTTGAAGCCCCAGTGTTAATGGAGGGTGATCATGCTTGGCTTCGAGTTTCACCCATGATAGTTGTGATGCGATTCAGAAAGAAGGGTAAGCTTAGCCTAGATTCATTAGACCTTTTGAGATTTTGAGCCACTGGGAGAGGTGGCCTATAAGTTGGCTTTGCCACCTAGCTTGTAAGTTGTGTATCATGTGTTTCATATATCCATGCTTTAGAAGTACATGTCAGATGAGCTCCATGTACTTTCCCTTGATTCAGTTGAGTTGGGTCCAAGCTTTTCATTTGGAGAGGAGCCTATAGACCTCTTGGATAGGCAGGTTAGAAATCTTAGGACCAAATATATTGCTTCAGTGAAGGTGCATTGGAGGCACCACTCAGTTGGTGAGGTGACTTGGTACACAAAGTCAGATATGTGTGCTCTATCCTTAGCTTCGTGTTCGAGGATGAATATGAATATTAGTGGTGGGTAATGGAATGACCCAGTTGGCAATTCTTGGAAACTTTCATGAAATTACCATTTTCCCCTCCCAATATTGACCCCGTGTCTTTTTTGATTGATCTTGAAAAGTTATTAAAAAGTGGTTTTTGGGTCATTTAGAGTTTCGAGTGTCAGATAAAATTCTGTCAATTCAATGAGTCTCAAAATGTGAAATTTGGTTTAAGAGAGATATCATTCAAGTTCGAAGTATTTTTGACGATTTGAGGTCCTAAGTTAGAAAATTAAAGAAATTTAGCCTTTGGGTTGACTTTGGTCAACAATTGGGGTTCAGATGCTCAAATTGAAATTTCGAGAGTTCCGTTGGATTCATGGGATAATTTTAGGCCTAAGTGAGGTCTCGGTTGAATTTTCAGAGGTCTCGAGCTTAATTTGGTCTTTTAGGCGTTATGTTCCTTTTTTAAAACATTCACAGATGTCGGGTCAAGGAGACCTCAGATTCGTATTTTGATGGTTTCATTGGGTCGAGAACATCGAGCTTAGTCAATTAACATATATGGTTTGTGTGTATGGGGTTCCAAATGAATTTCGAGGGTCTTTTCAATGATTTTTGTGTTGGCTAGGTTTTTTTGATACCTGGTGTGCCTCGCGATTTTGAGAGGTTGATCTCTTTTGCGAACCCTACTTTCGCAAGGAACATGTAACTTTTACGAAGGTCCAGGTGGCCTGAACTTTAAGATGGTGAAGGGCTTGTTCTCGATCGCGACCTTTGCGAAAGCGAAGGCCAAGTTTTTAGCACGACCTCAAAGGAGGTTTTTGACCTTAAAATTTTGGGGTTTTTGCCCCATTTTCAATTTTTAGCTTGGTAAAACCCTTGGAGGCGATTTTGAAGAGATTTCTTGTGCTAAATCTTTAGGGTAAGATTTTGTGATTCTAAAATTTCATTTCCTATTAATTATTTATGAATTTTAACATCAAAACTTGAGATTTTGATTGGCAAATGACAACATTTTTCAAGAACATGAGTTCTTAAGTGAAATGGTGATTGTGAACTAATTTTAACTCCTTTTTCGAAATGATTTTCTCCAATGAGTTCCAAATGCCTTGAGTAATGTTTTTCAGTTAAAGATTTTCAAAATCAAACCTCATTTTCAGAATTGGGTTTTGAGTTGATTGACCCATTTTTCAAATTTTATAAATTTGGAGTTGATATTTCCGTAATCTTATTATGATTACCTGATTGAAATAGATTGTGGGGCGTCGGATTTTTTTGGAAGGGGAAGACTCAAGTCTTGGATTGACATTGATTGAATTAAGGCTAGTGATTTCCTAACCCTTGTAAATCTAGTTGATTAATGTATTTTCCCTTCATTGTGTGTGTTGAGGAGTAATGAGAATGAGGTGTAATCTTAATGAAAAAAACGAGGTTAAAGAAAAGGCAACATGTTGATAATGATGCTTTGTGTATTGCCTTGTTGTGAACCCTATTTGATTGATTCGCGAAATGCTTTGATGACATTGATGTGGACTTGAATTGTTGTCTCTTCTTTATGGTGTGCTTATTTACATTGACATTGTTGTGTAACATGATGAGACACGTGATATATAGCCGAAGGTAAATGGTTCCGGCTAGTGATGTGATATAAATCCGAAGGAAAATGATTCTGGCTAGGAATGTGTAACATTTGGGATTTGGAAAAGAAGGAAGATGTAGTTTTTGGGATGATGTATGTGTCTATGGGTCCCACCTACGGACCATAGAAGTTTCTACGGTCTGTAGATGGCAACCGTAGGAAGTGGGGAATTTTTTTTAAAAAACAAGTCCAAATACCTTTTTTACGGTTCACCAGGACGGTCCATCATTCCATGTACGAGTTGTAGATAGGTCTCGTAGGTCAGCCCCAAACTTAGTGAAATATTAAAATCTTAAGGTTGATTTTACAGCTGGCATGTTGATTTGACGTATCAATGACACTTCATCCAGTACTAAGCATTAACGATCGTCAGTAGTAATATAACCCAACTAGTGAGTTGGGTCGAGTCCCAAATAAAGCAGTTTGTAATCGAGAATCAAGAGAAAAGCGTAAATATGCTCAAGTTAATTATAGCTAAAGATATATACGGAGAAAAACATATCAAATTAAAGGGTGACACAAGTGTCAATTATCAAAAGGGGGTTTGTAGTCAATTATCAACTAAAAACAACAAAAATATAGAAATACGAATATGGAGACGGGATTCTTGGGATGTGATAGGATTATGGGCAAAAACAAACAACCGGGTAAATGCTATTGATAGTAAATCACTGTAAATTGGTAACCAAGCTAAACTTTAACAATTTACCCTGAATCAAATCGGTTTCTCTCGAACACCGATAAGCATCAATTTAGCACAACATTCGCTTTAGTCCATTCACTCTCTCGCTGAATGTGTGAGAGAGGGCTTAGGATTCACTCTCTCGAGCTGAACCCACGACAACCTAATAACCACAGACTATCGATTCAATAGTTTTGGTTTTAAAACCTCTCTCTCGAAATTGAAATTGTATTTGCAACTACAATCCCATTAAATTCAAACACAACTATTGAACGAAATCACCTTTAAACAACAAATTAACTATCAATTAGCAATACCCAACAGTAAATTCAACCCATATTCACATAATCACACCCTAAGAATTGGGGTTTTAGCTAGACATGGTAAAGAGATAGAAATCGATATCAAAAAGTGTTTCCATCAAATGGGTACGATAGATATTATCTTTACACACGTCTAAGATGAAGAATCTTCAATACCCACTTCCAATTGCTTAGAAATGGAAATCTTCAAATCTTCAAAGCTAAGGAACAATGTCTCCAAAACTTGGCTTTAAATACTCAGAGTAATTCTAAAAATATGGTTTCTCAATGTAAAAACTGATACTAGACTAAAAATTCAAACTCGTATTTATAGTTTTCAAAAAGTGTGCTGTGAAGGATCACTTAAAGAAGTTACTCGGGATCGCCAATTCAATCGGCGATCTGCCCTTAGGTCTGGTTCATTGCCTTTTTGCATTGGCCTTCAACAAATTCAAGTTCTATAACGTTGGGCGATGGAGTACTGCATCGCGAAATCGTTCAGCGCCTCGTTGATTGCTCCTTCATCTTGCCGACTCGATTTTCTCCTTCAGAGCTTGGCACAATAGAACATTAGGCGAGACCATATCCATTCGGCGACTCGCCTAATTGTTTAGGCGATCCTCATGTCGTCTTTTCGTCTTTTTAGCTGCATTGTTCCTTTTTGCCCAATAGTGTCTATGCTTTGCCTCTAACTTCAAATACCTGAAACTCAAGGTTTTTCATCAGTTATTGAGACAAAATATGCATTTGAGGACACTAAATCTATCAAAATAAAGCCCTAAAAGAGTCTAAATCGTGGACTCATCAACACCCCAACTTAAACTTTTGCTTGTCCTCATGTAAAAATCAAGTTCAATAGTTCAAAAAGGATGTCTCAAACAGTTCTACACAAGACTGAATCATGAATGCACACAATAAGACTCAACTTACTCGTGCAAGGATCAATTGTGCACTCAAAGATTCAAGTTGTGACTCACCATTACCAAAGAATCTCAAGCTCACTATACTTGCTTCAGATGCAAGTTCAAGCTCAACAAAGGTGTTCAAATGCCCTCACACAAAGAATGATTTCATATTCACTCAAAGGTTCAATCATTTAAAGTTTCGGAATCAAGATCAAAACTCACACTCACAAAGATAAACACAATGCATGATTTCACCCATAGGTTTGCCTTTATTTTCCAATTGACTTTTGCTTCAACTCATTCAAGATCAAAAAGATCTTTTCAAGGCTTGTAATGGGGCTGAGTGTAAAGGTGTGGTCATTTAGGCTTATAGGCTGAAATCCTCATGAAAGGTGATGTGAACAACACCTTCTCTCCTTCTCTTCATCAATTTTCATGCCATCTCAAAAGTCACCTCTTATTTATCTTCCATGGACCGTTGGACACCCCATTTTCTTTGTATATTCACAACTTTATTCCACAACTTTTTATTTCTTTTTCTTTTTCAATTTTTTCTCCCCTTTTTTTATATGGAGGGGTTCCATTTTTATTTTTTTAAAACATGGGCAAAAGAGATTTCTTTGCATTTTCTTGATTTGCTTTCTCTTTTCACCACACCTCCAACTTAGGCTTTTGGCCTAAGTTGGCTATTCAAACAAACCACAGATCAAGAGGATTATAGGTAATGGATCAATGAAAGGTAGCAATGTTATCAAGTTTCTTTCAAGAAAAGGGTGAAGGCTCAAAGGGTGCTCAAAAGAGGTTCACACACTCACAAGGCAAGCCACAAAAGAGGTATAATGTTAAATTGGTTCACACTCTTTAAAGTCGCCTAAGATCATCTCATTAAATTGAATCACTTAGTCAACTGGACCAACGGGGCAAATTCTAGGTGTCATCACACATGGTTCACGGTAAGCTCAACACACAAGGCATTGACACCAATGTCAAACAATACTTCACATTTTCGCTAGTGTGCAATGTTCATTACAAGAGACTCAATTCGATACTTGGCTACTTACAACGAGATGCAAAGAGTTCACATATTGTCTATACAACTTCAATTTGCCTCGTCGTAGCCGCACATTTATTTTTGTTTGATTATGAACACTATTCGAGTCATCGGTATTCCTCAAAAGCGATACTCAAATTTGCAAGAGAACAACCACATTCAACACATACAAAAGGTGGCAAAATTTTTTGGAAGGGTCAAAAATCATTTACAATTAAAACAAGGAGCCACAAGCTTAAGCATCCACAAAAGCAATATAAAGAAGGGTCAAAAATCATTTACAATTAAAGCAAGGAGCCACAAGCTCAAGCATCCACAAAAGCAGTATAAAAACACAATTTTTAGCTTAAAAGCCCAACTATAAACAAGACAAGAATTACGCATGTCACACAAAAGGTAGGCCTCACCCCACCACAAATAAAAACATTTTTCCTAAAATGCAAACAAAAATATAATATCCGTAAGTCAAAATAAAAGTAAGACAAAGAAGGAGGTAAAGAGGGGATCCTGTCTAAGCAGTCGCTCCATCTGTCTGGGCATCAGTGCCCGGTGCATCAGTCTGGACTTGGGCATTAGTGCCCGGAGTCACCTCAGAAGGAACAGTAGTACCAGACCCACTAGGAGCTCCCATAGAAGTCTCGGTCTGTGATGTCTGGATCACCGATTGTATGATTGTCTACCCGAGATCTGACAATTCTCTATATATGCTTTCTTCCCGTATCGCTATCTACTCCTCATCGGTCTCAGTATCTGACTCATCAACTGTTGCTCCATCCCTGGGTACATCTTTGACGGTAGCCGGAGGGATCTCTGAAGTCTAAGGAGCGTCCAAATCATCTGCAGCCTCCAGTAATGAAGTGAAGTTTGTAGACTTCAAATAGTTTACGTCCTTCCTCAAGTCTGCTACCTTGGCTTTCAAAGCCGGAATATCGGAGGTCTCCCCCTGCTGCTCTCACAAGCTACAACTCTCGTAGTGAGAGTGTCAATAGAAGTCTGCAAATGGGTCAGTGCAGCTAGGATCGCAACCTCAATCATCAAGGGTTCAAACCTCTCTAATCGGGTCACCCTCGCATCAGCTGAATGTGCCAGATGCCCCATCCTCAGGATCATCGCCTGAGTAATCCTGGTCAGTTGGGAGGAAGAGGAGGTGCCTGGAGCCAGTGAAGAAGAAGAAGGGATAGAAGTACCTAGAGACCCGGAGGTCGGAGTAGGCAAAGATGCCTCTGTAGGAATCAAATCAATGTCCATCTTCGAGGATGTGTCCACTGGAGTTGTCCTTTTCCTTTTAGCCTCCTATTTAGTATACTCAACCTCAATGCGCCGGATGCCAGTGGAGGAGGACGGTGTACCATCAAAATCTCTAGCAGCATCCCGGGGCACTCCAGCAGAAGGGCAAAGAGGTCTGCTTCTGCTTGGCTCTCATGGCCATCTCCTGCTCTATGATAAGGCCCAAGTTAAGCCGCCTCTTTGATAAGATAGACCCCAAGCAAGCTGCTTTTGTATGTCGAAGGATAGATTCGTTCTGTGAAGGCATAAGTGAACTACTGATGAATCCAAACCAATAACAGGCAGCTATATTCAAATCCTTCTTTTTGATCTCGACTCCCGCCTCAATCCACTTAGGAGTGGTATCAGAAATAATGGGGGCAAGCCAACCCTTTAGATCCTCCAGAGTTTGTGTCGTAGGCAGGCTTTCATATAAGAGTGCTAACCCTGGAAGTCTATCTAATACAACATTAATGTATTCCTCACGGCAACTCACTTCTACACCTCTAACAATGACCGACTTAACCGGTTTGAACTCGCTAGCCTTCTTTTTACTCTTCGGCACTAGTTCACCATATGCTATGTAGAACTCACAGACCCATGAAGAAATATACGAACCTCGTGTCCTGGTAAAAATCTGGAACTGGTGCCACTGTAATAGTTCTTCTACACTGGAGTATTTGCCCTACAGACCCTCTGTAGATAGTAGCTTCTCCTCGAGGATAGTTCACAAACCATCTCCTTTCAACCTATTGAGAAGTCTAGGTGGAGGAACAACTGCTGGCACAGGAACTAAAAGAGGTGTCGGAGTTGGTATTGATTCTGTTGGTGTGGATGTAGGAGGGACTCTATTGGATGTGGTGTGAGATCTAGCCCGGAGCTTATTCCTTCGGGACTCCAAAGGTTGCTCATCCTCAGGCTCAGAAAAATCAGCCTTGGAGTCAACAACCACTCTCTTAGATATGGGACTTTTTATTTTGCCTTTGTCTCCCGGCGGGAGCTCTTGCTTTCCTTTCATTGGAGGATTTGAACCCCCTACATTTAGAGTGATACCCTGTGCTCTTTTTCGGGGTTGCTCGTCTATGTTTGTCCTCACCATACCTGCAAAACATTAAGAAAAAGTGAAAAATAACTTGGTCAAATTTATAGAAAAACTCGCCGAACCAATCGGTGAGTCGCCGAATCGCTTTGGCGGGCGAGGTCTGACTCGCCAAAAGGATTAGCTCAAAATTCTAGGCAAATCGACGAAGGGAATGGTCTTTCGGCGAATCGCCAACATCTTTCGGCGAGTCGCCAACATCTTTCGGCAAGCAAGAATTAGCTCACCGAAAGTTACAATGTAAAAAGGGTTCAGGGATGTAGACAAAAAGGCGATCAAAAAGGCTTTCAGCGAGTCGCTGAGTGCCTTTGGTGACTTCAGGCTTCTCACCAAAAGTTACAGAACACAACAACACATAAGGCATGAAATAAAAGGTGAGATAGGGACATTAGGCGAACCGTCGAGTCGTTCGGCAATCTCGACCCAGCTCGCCAAATGACCCAACATGCCTATTTTCAACCCAACTTCTCGAATACAACACTGCAACCCCGAAAAGAAAATCAAACCATGCACAACTCAAATTCAAACAAGACCCATAACACCCATTGTCCCGGGATATTCAAACTTCTCCTAGTTTTGCTAAATTTGGCCAATTGACGCAATTTTCCCTTAAAAAAGAGGTTAGCCGCTCTATCTTTAGGCAAATTACATCGTTTGGCACAAATATGGGCTTCTCAGACTTCACCCAACCAAGCCACATAACATGCAAGCATAACCCTAGAAAATTTACTTCATGTTAGACCACAAAAAAAAGGGAATTTAACATTCAAAACATTACGAGCAGGATTATCAAATTACAAACAGGCATTCAAACATTCTAATCCTATCAGAGAGGCCCAGCACACGTCAACGCAAAAATATTGCTTACATAAGAGTACAACTTACTAAAAACAAATGCGAGGTTCGGAAAACTAACCTTTAATGCCGAATAATAACGATTTAAAATCTAGGCGGCAATGTAATCCACTCCGAACACAACTCCGTCAACTAAAATACTCTTAAAATTGCACAAATATAGAAGATACTAAGTAGGTGGGAGTTTGGGAAGATGAAAAATGAGGGAAAGATGAAAGATTTTGAAATTTAAACCGTTGGCCCTTTAATAAACCGTCCAGTTCTAGCCCCATTCGGCGACGTTAGTCGTGTTTGCCGACCCACTCGGCGATTCACCGAGTGGTCACTTACCTCACCGAGTTTTACAAGACCCTCAGTTGATGTAGGGATCCAAACGGTGGACCAGATCGAGATCGCCGACTTGATCGGCGAATCACCAATAATTTCTTGGGTTTGCCAAATTTTACAAACTCTACCTTAAAGTTGTCTTGAGTGTAACAGCGGTCTGAGTCGAGGTCACCGACCCTTTCTGCGATGCGCCGACTAGACATTTTTCTTGCCAACTTCCATCTTTCCGAACACTTTCCACACGTTAACCTGCACCACCAACACACCATTATTCCAAACAAAGAAAGAAAAACAAATAAGAAAACTTGGGTTGCCTCCCAAGCAGGGCCTTAGTTAACGTCGCAGCACGACGTAAGTCCACCTTCAAAACTTATTCTTGGGGTTAGCCATAGTATCACTAGGCAAACCCCCTGATGTCTCGGGTTGAGATGAGACGATATATGACCCATTTGGTTCTCCAACTGTTTTATCGATACTGAATGGGAGGTGACGGTCTGGCTAAGGGTAGACACATCTTCTTTCATTTCTTTTAAAATCTTGTCTGACCCTTCAGCTTTGTTGAGGATACGAGAGAGCATATCCTCAGACCTACCACCTTCCGAATCCTTTGTCTTTTGGCGCTCATAGGGAGGTACATATCTACCCTTCTCCCCATCCTTCCAATTTGGATTCTGGTCCCTCTATTCATGATCTCGATCTTTCCAACCTTCATCCCTAGCCCAACCTTGGTTACCACCCTACCTCGGGTAGTTTGAACGAAAGCCACCGCCTTGGTTGGCTAGGAAATTTACCTTTTCATTATATAAGGCCTCAAACTTGGACTTATCCAGATTAGCACAGTCGACACCCACAACATTGACACTTCGAGCACCAGCTCCCATGACATTTTTAGACAAAATATCAAGTTGTGTCATGATCTTGGCCATGTTTTGGTCCCTCTCTTGGTCCTTCTCCATCTGTTCCTTAGTCAGCTTGAACGTGAGAGGGGAGACCTGGTCTTCACGGGTATACCACGCCCTGTTTATGGTAGTCATGCCATCCAAGAGCTAAGCCTCTATCACATAAGGTTGTTGCATCAAACCTCCCAGAGAAAGTTGGTCAACAACACCCTTATTTATCGAATCAAGACTCCGGTAAAAATACTGCAACAACACATTATCAGGCAAGCCGTGGGTTGGGCATTGAAGCACCTGCTTCTTGAATCGCAACCAAGTTTCGTGTATTGGTTCGCCTTTTAGACGCTTGAAGCTCTGTATGCTATCCCAAAGAGTCATCATCTTCGAGGGAGGGAAAAATCACACTTGAAATGCGGTAACCAACTTCTCCCACGAAGTGATTGATTCACATGGCAATTCAGCCAGCCACTTGCACGCCTCTCCCATCAAAGAGAATGGGAACAATCTCAGTCAGACCGACTCTTGCGAGATATTCTTGAAGGAGAACGGTCCGCATACATCTACGAAATTTCTAATATGCTCATGAGGGTCATTATGAGCCAAACCACTGAACAGCCCCTTTATTTGAAAGAGTTGCAACATAGTACTCGTGATGTGAAATACCGCATTCCCTTTGACAAGAGGCAAGCGGATGGCACCAATACCACCCATAAGATGGGGTCATTAGCATGAGGCTCGTTGAAATTGTTTAGGTTTCTGATGTCGTCTTGATGGCTTACTTGGCTACCATTGCTGCCGTTTACGCTCATACTTCCTGTTTTCAACACAAACAAGTAAAACAACACTGAAAATAAGGTAAGTAGAACTACAACTAATACGAGCAAAATTTGACCTGACTAAAATTTCTCAATTAACACCACTCCCCAGCAGCGGCGCCATTTTGATTTGACGTATCAATGATACTTCATTTAATACTAAGCATCAACAATCGTTCAAAAGTAATATAACCCAACTAGTGAGTTGGGGTCGAGTCCCAAGGGAGCGGTTTGTAATCGAGAATCAAGAGAAAAGCGTGAATATGCTCAAGTTAATTATAGCTAAAGATATATACGGAGAAAAACATATCAAATTAAAGGGTGACACAAGTGTCAATTATCAAAAGGGGGTTTGTAGTCAATTATCAACTAAAAACAGCAAAAATACAGAAATACAAATATGGAGACGGGATTCTTGGGATGTGATAGGATTATGGGCTAACACAAACAACCGGGTAAATGCTATTGATAGTAAATTGTTGTAAATGGGTAACTAAGTTAAAATTTAGGAGGTGTAAATTTTCTCTCGAACAATTTACCCCGAATCAAATCAATTTCTCTTGAACATCGATAAACATCAATTTAGCACAGCCTTCGCTTTAGTCCATTCACTCTCTCGAGTTAATGTGTGGGAGACGGTTTAGGATTTACTCTCTCGAGCTGAACTCACGAAAACCCAATAACCACAAACTATCGATTCAGTAGTTTTGGTTTTAAAACTTCTCTCTCGAGCAAGCCAAAAACACGAAAAAAATTGTATTCGCAACTACAATCCCATTAAATTCAAATAAAACTACAGAACGAAATCACCTCTAAACAACAAATTAACTATCAATTAGCAATACCCAAAAGTAAATTCAACCCATATTCACATAATCACACCCCAAGAATTGGGGTTTTAGCTAGACATGGTAAAGAGATAGAAATCGATACCGAAAAGTGTTACCATCAAATGGGTACGATAGATATTGTCTTTACACACGTCTAAGATGAAGAATCTTCAATACCCACTTCCAATTGCTTAGAAATGGAAATCTTCAAATCTTCAAAGCTAAGGAACAATGTGTCCAAAACTTGGTTCTAAAAACTTAGAGTAATTCTAAAAATATGGTTTTTCAATGTAAAAACTGATGCTAGACTAAAAATTCAAAATCATATTTATAGTTGTCAAAAAGTGTGATGCGAAGGATCGCACGGCAAAGTTAGTCGGGATCGCCGATTCACTCGGCGATCCGCCCTTTGGTTTGGTTCATCGCGTTTTTGCATTGTCCTTCAGCAAATTCAAGTTCTGTAATGGTGGAGATGGAGTACTGCATCGCGGAATCGTTCGGTGCCTCGCCAATTGCTCTTTCATCTCGCCGACTCAATTTTCTCCTTCAGAGCTTGGCACACTGGAACATTAGGCGAGACCATAGCCATTCAGCGACTCGCCTAATGGCTTAGGTGATCCTGAGGCTGTCTTTTCTTCGTCTTTTCAGCTGCCTTGTTCCTTTTTTCCCAATAGTGTCCATGCTTTGCCTCTAACTTCAAATACCTGAAACTCAAGGCTTTTCATCAGTTATTTGAGACAAAATATGCATTTGAGGACACTAAATCTATCAAAATAAAACCCTTAAAGAGTCCAAATCGTGGACTCATAATATGTACGGTCCCGTTGAATGACCTATGAGTTGTATATGGGATCCGTCAAAAGTTGGCCAATTAAGAGTCTCTGATCACTTTCTACGGTTGACCAGTATGGTCCGTAGAAGGTCTAAACCGTAGATGGTGGTCAACAATTATTTTGAAGGGATTTTTAGTGTTTTCCCTAATCGATTAATGCCTAAACTATGTCATTTTTCTTTCTACCCTCAACCCTATATAATGATTTTAAGCCCCAAATTAACCACTTTTCAACTCATTCTCCAAATTCCCTAAAACTAACCAAAGTTATCCTCCCAAGTTTTCTCAAGTCTAAGGAAGAAGAAGAAGAGCTAGGGTTCAACTTCAAGTCTCCAATCCTATAATCTTTGTGGGTTTTTGACATTAAAGTATGATAGTATTCACCTATGGAGTCCTTTCCTCCGGAGGGTTCCTAAATTCTCCAATTTTACAAAGTAAAATTTCCTATTGAAGTTAGGGTTATATTCAATCTTCATGGGTTCTTTTCAATTATAATCCAATTGACTGTTTCCTAAATTTTTATGCATAAATTAAAGTAATTACATGTTTTTGAGTTGATTTCACATGAACCCATGCATGATCTATGATTTCTAGACTATGATCATATGATGAGGCTTACGAACTATGAAAGATGAATTTATGAAGATATGCATGTTTCTTTATGAAATTGATATAAATGATTTAAGGTTGCTTGAGAGTAAGCATTGACGTTGTTGTTGTGAAATGATTTCTCACATACTACTCAAAACATGATTGTGAAAGGGTTTCCTCACAAAAAGAATTCTTAAGGTTGAAAGTTTTCTCACCTAAGTTGAATCAAGATTAATGAGCTATTCTAAATAAACTCTAGCTTGGATTGGTTACTTATTGTACCTTTCCATGGATAATAAGACAGGTTAAAATTAATGATTATTCTGTGGGATTTATGATTACCACTGTGTGGAAAAATGACGATTACTAATGTCCCATAATTATGTGTCACCATAGGTTTGTCTTAGATAGACATTAGCTAGTGGATCCACTTTAGCTCAAGTTTATGGTTCTTACCTTGAAAGTAAGGATATCTTTTTTCGGTGTGGGATTGACACCGAATTTCATATTATAGCGCACATGGATTGGTGTATGTCGGTTCAAGGTAAACTCCCCACAATAATGAACAAAGGTTACTTTCTAAAGTATCTCACAAGTGTTTTATAAGATGTTTAGCTTGGATTGACCATGGTTATGACTTATGTTTTCTAACATGTTATTTTATGATTTAACTTGGTCATTGCATGTAATATATAGTCCTTCTAGCATGATTTTATGACTCTTATGCATTGCTATCATACTTGGTACATTCCATGTACTAATGCATACTTGTGCCTACATTGTTTCACTAATGTAGGGTCTGACGCTCCTATTCCCCATACTTATGGCTAGTTGATTCATTTGGGCTTTGAAGATTGGTGAGTCCTCAAGATCCGAGGGCCAAGATTCATATATCGCTTTCATGTCATTTTCATTTTCAGATTTTGTATGTGATGTATGGGTTACATCCCAATCACTTTCCTTATAATGAAATAGATTACTTTGAGACTTATATTTAGAGTTCTTCTTTGTAAAACTCTTCTATGAAATGCTATAATTAAACTCTTTTATTTCTATTATCTTGTATGATGTATGCTATGTGTCTTTTGTATGGCTTCTCGGGGTCTATACTCCATGTTACACATAGAGTCTTATTTGGATCGTGACAAACTTGGTATTCAGAGCACAAGGTTAAAAAATATCCAAGGATGTATCATAAGTCACGTCGAGTAGAGTCTTGTACATGAATATGAAGCGCGCTACATTTATGAATGAAAGGCTATAAAACGTTTAGGAAACTCTACTTCTTTCATCACTCTAAAGTCGTGTGATAGAGTTTAACTCTATATGTCCCTCTCCTAATCCCTATCCGATGCTTTTCAGGATATAGCCCCTCGAAGAGCATACATTAGAAGGAATGTGGGTGAGAATGTGGAATGAGAAGTACCTCAAGCTCCTCAAGTTTCGTTCGACCCATTGGCCGAACAAGTTACTAATGTGGAATTTAGGGCTACCTTTCAAGTGTTGGCTCAAGCTATGACCTTAAGACAATAGGGAGGTTATGGTCCCCATGAACCCAAATTTGGGTACGACGACAACTAGAGTGAGGGACTTCATAAGAACTAATCCTCTGGAGTTTCATAGTTCCAAAGTTGAGGAAAATCCCTAAGAGTTCATTTATGAGGTGTATAAGGTATTAATGATCATGGGAGTGATGTCGGTGGAAAAGGAGGACTTGGCCGCTTATCAACTTAAGGGTGTTGCTCAAGTATGGCTCAACCAATGGAAGAAAAAGAGGGAAATTGATGTGGGTCCTCTTGATTTGGAGAAGTTTAAGGTTGCTTTCCTTGATATGTTCTTTCCCATTGAGATGAGGGAAGAAAAGATACTTGAATTCATCAACCTTTATCAAGAAAACATAAGTGTGAAGAAGTATGCCTTGAATTTCACGTAATTGTCTAGATATGCTCAAATTATGGTTGACAATCCTAGGGCAAGGATGAGTAACTTTGTTTTGAGAGTGTCTGACATGGTGGTTAAGGAATGCCATACCCCCTTGCTCATCAATAATATGGACATTTCTCACCTAATGGTTCATGCTAAACAAATAGAATAGGAGATCTAGGGAGGCAAATAAGGCAAGGACTGGTGATGATGACTTTTCACACTCGACGTCTGATGGACATTGTCATTCTAAGTTTCCATAATACTTTTCCAGTCAAGGTTCTTCCAATGCTCCGAGTCCTAAATTCAACAAATATAGGGTGTCTAACTCTAAGCCTCAAATAGGAAATGGCGGTGGATTTTCATTGTCTTCTTGTGCTATATGTGGAAGAAAGCATGAGGGTAAATTCCTAGTTGGTTCCAATGCATGTTTTGGTTGTGGAAAGATGGATCATAAGATAAGTGATTGTCCCTCAGTTTCTAAGAATAAAGGATATAATCGTTGACGGGCTCAACCTTACCCTTCGTCAGGTTCTAGTGGGAGCCAGAAGAAAAATAAATTTTATGCACTTCAAACTCGTCATGATCAAAAGGGTTCTCCAGATGTGGTTACTGGTATGTTGAAAGTCTTTCATTTAGATGTTTATACTTTGCTTGATCCTGGTGCTACTTAGTCTTTTGTGACGCCATATGTGGCTATGAGGTTTGATGTTCTTCTGGATGTGTTGATAGACCCTTTTTTCAGTCTGTACTCATATTGATGAATTTATTGTGGCTAAGAGGGTGTATAGAAGTTGTCCCGTCTCTTTATCCCATAGAATCACATATGTTGATCTTGTAGAGATTGATATATTATATTTCGATGTTATTCTTGGTATGGATTGGCTGCATTCATGTTATGCTTCTATTGATTGTAGAACCCGAGTAGTCAAGTTTCTGTTTCCAAATGAACCCATCCTGGAGTGGAAAGGGGGAAATTTTATGTCTTAGGGTCAATTTGTTTCTTGTCTTGAAGCTAAAAAAATAATTTCTAAGGGCTGCACATATCATCTTGTTCAGATTAGGGATTCGGATTCTGAAACCCCTAATCTTGAGTTAGTCCATGTTGTTAATGAGTTTCCGAAATTGTTTCCCAATGAATTATCTGGTGTTCCTCTCGAAAGAAAAATAGACTTCGGTATTAACCTCTTCCCAGATACGCAACCTATCTCTATCCCTACTTACCATATGGCTCCAACAAAACTTAAGGAGTTAAAAGAGCAATTGAAATATTTGTTGGTTAAGGGTTTCATCCGACCGTGTATCTCTCCATGAGGTGATCCAATTTTGTTTGTTTGAAAGAAAGATGATTCCCTTCGTATGTTTATTAACTATCGACAATTGAACAAGGTTTCCATTAAGAACAAATATCCTCTTCCAAGGATAGATGATTTGTTTGATCAACTACAAAGAGCGAGTTACTTCTCTAAGATTGACCTCCAGTCGGGTTATCACCAATTAAGGGTAAATAAAGAATACATTTTGAAGAGACCTTTTCGAACCCAGTATGGTCATTATGAGTTTTTGGTAATGTCGTTTGGTTTGACTAATGCTCCGGCCGCATTTATGGATTTGATGAATAAGGTATTTGGACAATACTTGGATATGTTTGTGATTGTACTTATCGACGATATCTTGATTTTCTCAATGAGTAATGAGGAGCATACCGATCATTTGATAATTGTGTTGCAAGTCCTCAAGGACCAACAACTCTTTGCAAAATTTAGTAAATGTGAGTTTTGGTTAAGATCCGTGGCTTTTCTTGGTGACATTGTTTCCGTAAAAGGCATTGAGGTAGATCCTAAGAAAATGGATGTGGTTAAGAGTTGGCCTACACCTTATTCGAAGTTTCTTGGGTTTGGTCAATTACTATAGAAGGTTTGTAGAAGGGTTTTCTTTGATTGCCTCTCCGTTGACGACATTGACCCAAAAAAGGTTAAGTTTTTATGGTCTGAGGCGTGTGTAAAAAGTTTTCAAGAATTGAAGGATAAGCTTACCTCCACTCCGGTGTTGACTTTACCGGAAGGATTCGATGGGTTTGTGGTTTATTGGGATGCTTGAAGAGTTGGGATATGGTGTTTTCTTATGCAAAATGGGAAGCTTATTGTTGATGCTTCGCGGGAACTTAAGATTCATGAAAAGAACTATCCTACCAATGATTTAGAACTGACAGCGATTGTTTTTGCCTTGAAGATTTGGAGGCATTACTTATATAGTGTTCATGTTGATGTCTTTGCCGACCACATAAGTTTGCAATCTGTGTTCAAGCAAAAGGACCTAAATCTTCACCAAAGGAGGTGATTTGATTTACTAAAGGATTATGACATAAGTGTCCCCCCCGGCAAGGCGAATGTGGTGGCAGATGCTCTTAGTCGATTATCAGTGGGCAGTGTTGCCCATATTGAGGATGGTAAATAAGATTTGGTTTGAGATGTTCATAAATTGACCCAATTGGGTGTTCAGTTGATTGAATCCACCAAAGGCGGTGTTATGGTCCATAATGGTTCAAAATCATTTTTTTGTCAGATGTGAAAGCCAAGCAAGGTCTTGATCCGAATTTGGTTGAGTTGAAGGAAACAATGCTTAAGAAGTCCGTTGAAGCCTTCTCCCAAGGGGGAGATGGTGTGCTTTGGTATCAAGGTCACTATGTATTCTCAATGTTGATTATTTGAGAAAGTAGATTTTATTGGAAGCCTATATTTCTCGATATTCCATTCACCCGGGAGCCACCAATATGTACCGTGACTTGCAAGAGGTCTACTAGTGGAATGAGATGAAGAAGAATATTATGGAATTTGTGGATAAGTGTCCTAATTGTCAACAAGTGAAAGTTTAGCATCGAAATCCGGGAGGCTTGTCCCAAGATAATAGCATTCCTACTTGGAAGTGGGAAAATTTGAATATGAACTTTATTATGGGTTTACCCAACACACCGACGACAACATGATTCGATTTGGATTATTGTGGATCGTATGACGAAATCAATTCATTTCATTCTCATCAAGGTTTCTTATTCGGCGGAGGACTATGCTAAGTTGTACTTGAGGGAAACAATTAGGTTGGATTTAGTGCCCTTATCCATTATATCCGATCGTGGTATCTAATTTACTTCTCAATTTTGGAAGTCTTTCCAAAAGGGCCTTGGTACTCATGCTAAGCTTAGTACGGTCTTTCACCCTCAAACCGATGGGCAAGCGAATCGTACTATCCAATCTTTGGAAGATATATTAAGAGCTTATGTAATTGACTTCAAAGGTAATTGGGATGATCATTTTCCTGTGATTGAGTTTGGTTACAATAATAGCAATTATTCAAGCATTGGTATGGCTCCATTTGAGGCTCTTTATGGCAAGAAGTGTAGATATTCTATAGGTTGGTTTGAAGTTGGTGAAGTTTTCTTGATAGGTCCCGAGTTGGTACATGAGGCTATGGAAAAAGTTCAATTTATTAGAGAGAGGTTGAAAACAACTCAAAGTTGACAAAATTCCTATGCCGATGTCAGAAGAAGTGACCTTGAGTTTGATGTACATGACTGGGTCTACTTAAAAATTTCACCCATAAAGGGTGTGATGAGGTTTGGAAAGAAAGGGAAGCTTAGTCCCCGTTATATGTGCCCATATCAGATTTTGAGGCGTATTGGTAAAGTTGCTTATGAACTTGATTTTCCAAATGATTTAGCATCGGTACATCCGTTTTTCCATGTCTCCTTGTTGAAGAAATGCGTTGGAGATCCGACATTCATTTTTCCTTGGAAGGTTTGACAGTTAATGAAAATATTTCTTATAAAGAGGTTCCGTTTGAGATTTTGGACCGACAAGTTAAGAAGCTTAGAAATAATGAAGTTGCATGCGTGAAAATATTATGGAGGAATCAAGGAGTTGAGGGTGCTACTTGGGAGGTCAAGGCCGATATAAAGTCCTGTTATCCTCATCTCTTTCCCTCCGACCCTATTTTAGCTTAAGGAATAAGTTCCTCATGGTTCACTCGTGTGGTTTTATGTGTCTTAGTTATTCTCATCTTTTTTCACGCATGCATGCTCATTAAAAATTGATTTTTAAGAAAATAAGGTAACTTGATGGATTTCTTCATGATTATATGCATTTGATTGTGATTTGCATGTATACCCTATGAAATGATGTTTTGAATATGTTTGAGCTTGGAGTTGATGATTACTCTTTGGTTATGTGTTGTTGATGAAGTTTCATTTTTTTGAGGTTGTTAGACCTTCTTCCTACCCTCCTTATGATGTCTTGAGTTCCATTTGAGGATAAATGTTCCCAAGGGGGAGATATTGTAACATCTCCGATTTGAAAAAGAAGGAAAATGCAGTTTTTGGGGTGGTGTATGTGTCTATGAGTCCCACCTCAAACCCTAGAAGCTTCTACGGGAGATGGAAACCATAGAAAGTGGGAAACTATTTTTTCTTAAACAAGTCCAGTACCCTTTTTACGATTCACCAGGTCCGTCATTCCATGTACAAGTCGTAGATAGGTCTCGTAAGTCAGCCCCAAACTTAGTGAAATTTTAAAAGCTTAAAGTTGGTTCTACGATTGGCATGTACGGTCCGCAGGAAGACCTATGAGCAGTACATGGGATCCATCAAAATTTGTGAATTAAGAGTCTTTAATCACTTTCTACGATTGACTAGTATGAATTAAGAGTCTCTGATCACTGGGTCTTTTCCCTAATCGGTTAATGCCTAAACTATGTCGTTTTGACTTCTACCCTGAACCCTATATAATGATTTTAAGTCCCAAATTAACCACTTTTCAACTCATTCTCCAAATTCCCTAAAACTAACCAACGTCATCTTCCCAAATTCTCTCCAGTCTAAGGAAGAAAAAGAAGACAAGCTAGGGTTCAACTACAAGTCTCCAATCCTCCAATCTTTGTGGGTTTTTGAAATGAAGCTATGATAGTATTCACCTATGGAGTCCTTTCCTTCATAGGATTCCTAAATTCTCCAATTTTACAAAGTAGAATTTCCTATTGAAGTTAGGGTTTTATTCAATCTTCATGAGGTCTTTTCAATTATGATCCAATTGATTGTTTCCTACTTTTTATGCATGAATTGAAGTGATTACATGATTTAAAGTTGATTTTCACATGAACCCATGCATGATCTATGATTTCTAGACTATGATCATATGATGAGGCTTACGAACTATGAAAGATGAATTTATGAAGATATTCATGTTTCTTTATGAAATTGATATAAATGATTTAAGGTTTCTTGAGAGTAAGCATTGATATTGTTGTTGCTGTTGTAAAAGAATTTCTCACATATTACTCAAAACATGACAGTGAAAGGGTTTCCTTACAAAAAGGATTCATAAGGTTGAATTGTTTTCTCACCTAAGTTGAATCATGATTAAGGAGCTATTCTAAATAAACACTAGCTTGGATGGGTTACTTATTGTGACTTTTCATGAATAATAAGACAAGTTAAGATTAATGATTATTCCATGGGATTTATGCTTAGCACTGACTGGAAAAGGGGTGATTACCCATGTCCCATAACTATGTGCCACCATAGGTTTGTCTTAGATAGACATTAGCTAGTGGATCCACTTTAGCTCAAGTTTAAGGTTCTTACCTTGGCAAGTAAGAACATTTCTTCTTTCAGTGTGGGATAGACACTGGATTCCATGTTATAGCTCACATGGTCTATGTTGGTTAAAGGTAAACTCCCCAAAATAATGAACTAAGGTTACTTTCTAAAGTATCTCACAAGTGTTTTATAAGATGTTTAGCTTGGATTGACCATGGTTATGACTTATGTTTTCTAACATGTTATTTTATGATTTATTTTGGTCATTGCATGTCATATAAAGTCCTTCTAGCATGATTTCATGACTCTGACTTGATACTTGTGAGTGATCTACTTGATACTTGTGAATTGACACACTTGATACTTGTTGGTTGTTGAAATGTGACTATTGGAATCTGATTATTGAGTCTTGTGAATGTGTATTATAGAACTGTTAGGTTGGTTTGATTTCTATGGTTGTAGTTTGAGGAGGTTCGGTTTGGATGAAAGGAGCACTCGATTCTATCTAGTATTACTTTGTTTAGTAGGTTGCTTAATGAGTACTGTGTTGTTTGGTACTCAGTCCTTGATTCTACATTTGTGTAGGTTATGATCCCAGACCCATGTGATCTTCTTCTTCTATTTTTGAGTCTTGTCAAAGGACTTTGAGAGGTAGGTTCTTGTCATCTCGACGGGCCCTATTTTTCCTTTTACCTTATGTTTTGTTCTATTTGAGAAAAAATGACATTGAGACTTGTAATTATCTTTCGATTTTTTTTATATTAGTGAGCTTGTACACGTGACAACCAAGTTTTGGGATAATGTTAGAATAAATAAGTTTTACGCTCTTATCTTGTTCTTTCTTTACTTTCCGCATTTTTTTCGTTTCGTTGGTTGAGGCTGACTTGTCTTGGTAGGAATAGATGAGTGCAATCACGCCCATTTTTTGTTGTGGCACCAAAACAAACCAAATATTAATTATATTATTCAGTATGGTTCTGATTGAGGTTCGGTTTGATTTTTCAACCATAACCATGAACAACCTTAAAGTAAGTTTTGCTGCAAAGTTTGGAGGAGATTTGATGTATTTTCTCTAATTTTTATCCTTCAAATAGACTCGTTTTTAATTATTATTTAGTAATCAAACGTATGCCAGACATAGGTTTTTTAGAAACAAAGTCATGGACGAGTATAATTGTGTTATATTATGATACAAAAATATAAACTTCTGTCATGCGAAAAGAGATTTGTTATGAGGGGTACAAACATTAAAAAAAGGAACATCAACATGCGGATTTTTACAATAGTTAGTAAGCGATTCAATATCCCATAACCATGTTTAAAAGAGCCGATGTCATACAATATTTCGAGATATATATATATATATATATATATATATATATATATATTACCTTAAAAGCATAAACTCCTAACTTGAATGTTAAATTACTATAATATCTCTAACTTAGATTGTGACTTTTCGGATAAGTTGTGACTTTTTTCGAAGGGTTGTGATTTTTCGATGAGTTGTGACTTTTCCAAAGAATTGTGACTTTTTCAATAAGTTGTGACTTTTCCAAAGGGTTGTGACTTCTCAAAAGGTCATGACTTTTCCGATAAGACACAAAAAATACTTGTCCATACCACCCTTTGTTGACTATAAATAGAGGGGCTTCCTCTCATTTTTTTCAACCAGAATTTTTTGTAATCTTCTACTCTTCTTCTTCTTGCATTTTAAAAGATTTTGTGTAATTTATTGTCATTGAGTGAGTTCGAATAAGGCTGTAAGTGATGCCTTTGCTCTTAGTATATGCTGATTACTGTCGAGTTGTGAGTGGAAAGAAAGATTTCTTTTTGGTGAAAACAGAAAATGTACATTTTTGTCGGTGTATTACTTGTGCCATTAGTTGTATGACAACCTTGTGCTGCCTTTTCTGCAATAATTTTATCATATCAAAATTAAATCAGCTGCTAATAGTGGTCCATTTGTAACTTGCTAAGTGCATTGTTGTGGTGTTACCTCCTCTTTGATGATATGCTTCAATGTTCTACCAACAATAGAAGAATTAAGCAAAAAGAGGAGAAATTTTATCTTGAGGATTACAGGAAACGTATCTGTCCTTTCCCTTCACTCAATATTTCTCTGGTGTCTTTACGTTGTATTTTGTACCTTCACCTTTTCTCTTCTTTTTTAACAGTTTGTGAAGGAACACACCATCATTATTATTGTCAAAATGCGGTTGTCTTTACCTCCCCTTTTGATAGTGATCTTTGATGTTTGAGTGAACTGTCTTATTTTTTTTTCTCAGAGTTGCTGACTGATGAACTTCTCGATTGGCACTACCAAAAGGCCATCAATTTGCATAATATATACATTAGTATGTAATGTTCCAATATATGAAGTAAACATGATGTAGTCTAAATTCATTTGTTTTATTTTAACAATTTCTCTTGTGATGTAAATACATGCTTCTGAACATCTTTTTCCAAAATTATTAAACTTCTCAAGAGTTAGAGAATTGTCACAATTTATTTTTTTGATGCTCAAGATAAAATAATGACTTTATTTATCAATGTTACTTATGTGATTTAGAATGTTAGGAAGTTTGCTTCAAAATAGTTATTACTATATATTTGGGTAGGTATTTGTATTTAAATTAAAGTATTATATATGTCACAAATGTATTATCTAGTTAACAAGATCTTCTAACTTCAAAATATATTATTTTAAATTTTTCCGAGTTCTTTATATATTTGGGTAGGTATTTGTATTTAAATTAAAGTATTATATATGTCACACATGTATTATCAAGTTAACAAGATCTTCTAACTTTGAAATATATTATTTTAAATTTTTCCGAGTTCTTTTATTTTTTTTAAAAAAAACTCACAACAAATGTGAAAATATGTGAATATATATGAATCATTTAAAAATAATCTATTTACAAAATAAATTTTATTTTCAATAATATGGAATAAACATTTTTCATTTTGTCCCTACACTAAATTAAAATCTAATAACTATATAAAAATATAGTAACATTAATTAAAAGTCCTATTTATTTATGTTTGTATAAAATTTATTAGAAATACAACTATTGTACATTAATTCTTTAGTTATAACATTATAATTTCTCCTAGTTATTACTAATTATTGCAAATGTTATTCACACTCTTTAACAGTCTTTAATTATAAGATTATGAATTCTCATAGCTATTACATTACTTATTTATTTAATCTTTTCTTATCTTCACTTTTGACCAATAATTTTTAATATTATTATACCGCCCTTATATATGTGATAACACAATGTTGTTATTTTTCCTTGGACAAATTAAGCTTTATTGAATAAATTGAAAATTGTTTACAAGTATATGAACTACATCTTTGTTGGGTGTAAGATAAATAGGTGATTATATATATGATTTCACAGATAGAATATATTCTTTAATTTAAGTTTTTAGTTTTTCTGGTAAAAAAAAAAGGAAACATTTCTCATTTAACTATGGACAGTCAGATAACTAGCTTTGATTTATTTACACAGTCAATTTAGAAGTCAAATATGAGAGCCAACAACAAGAACACCATTTATTATGTTATAACTTATAAAATAAAAAATTAATATACAAAAATTAGTTCTAAAAAATGAAATGTAGTTGTTCACTTTACATGTTCATATGACATCTGAACAGTTTAACGTGAAATACACGTGCATACCATCTGGTAAGATGACAAGAAAAATACACAACAAATATCGTCTATAAGGTAATATTATTGAGATACGGCCAATTACATGATTGAACCTCAACAAATTGAAATAAATATATGCACTTAACTAATAAAAAAATTCATTGACCATATTCATAGGTTCGTGTGAATAAGAGATACATATGATGATCCACATTGAACATTCACAAAAAAATCTGCAATATTATTTTGTGCAAAGCTTATTATTCAAATCTTCACTTAAATAAGCAATACTATTTACTATAACATATATTTTCTGAATTGCTAATCACGTGCACGTGTCGAAAAACTAATAATAATAATAATAATAATAATAATAATAATAATAATAATAATAATAATAGTTTACATTAATTGAAAGAAAAAAAATGATATTAGCGTGATGCATTTATTTATAATAATAAAAACTAACTGAGAAAACAACAGAATGGATAAAAGGTAGTGAGAAAATTACACAAAAATTAGAAAA
>JAJOOF010001358.1:0-34806 GCA_029582545.1 Solanum lignicaule | reverse complement strand
AACTCTCAAGTACTCTTTAATCTTTCCACAAGTACTCTTTAATCTGTTCTTCCTTTCCTTCATTTGTTTCCTAGACTTCTCAACCTTAGTGTCAAGCCCATTCCTGATGAGCCTATACTTTGGCTCATACTTCTTGGCATTCTCAATGGAATCATAAATCAAACCAAATCTTGTTGATTTCCCACCTCCAAAATGTGTATGTAACTTGGAAACAAAAATAGCATTTGTGTCCTTTTTGTTTATTTTTATATATAGGTTTTCTAAATGAAAGTTTAAATTCTTTTACAGATTTTGGATGCTGAAAATTTGCAGAAACTCGATGTTAAACAACATGTAGATTGACCATTTTTTGTTGGGAAGGTGAAGGCAACTTTGGAGTATATATAGTTTAAGGATAGTATATAATTTTTTTGCTAAGGATTCAAGATCACAATATTGTTACTAGCTTAGTGAGATGACTTATATTCACCTTATTTTGTAATTACATTATATATTATATATGAAAGTGACAACTTTATATTATTGATCATATTTTCTAGGTGCAAATTAAATGTGATCTAAGGACTAGATTGTTAGTCCTTATTCCTTTGGGTAGGAAATTTTAAATGGTTGTGAAATGATTTATGGACCACCTTCAAAATGGTCCCGAAATGATTTAGGGACCAACTTAAAAGTTTTCGTAAATTGGACGAGCTACAAACTGGTCGCAGACTCATTTACGGACCAGTTTCAAACTGGTCGAAAATTGATTTATGGACCAGCTTCTAGCTGGTCACAAACTGATTTACAGACCAGCTTAGAAGTCGTCCTAAAATAATTATGGACCAGTTAGAAACTAGTTGCAAAATGATTTAATGACCACAATTTCAATTTCAATAAGTGCGAATAGGTACCAGATATATGGTCCCTAAAAGTATTTTAAGGACCAGTGATATACTAGTCGCGAAAAAGAATCAGCGACCAGCCCGATAATCTCGTCTCTAAAGGTCCTTAGCGACTAGGCCTATAAGGACAAGTGTAACTGGTCGCTATTTCCCTTTTTGGGACCAGGTTCGTACTTATAGCGACCAGTTTTCCCTTCGCTATTGGGCAGTTTTCTTGTAGTGTTTCTACATGGTATCAAAGCATTAACACACACAAACCTACGTTGCATCAAATTTGTTCAAGAACCAATTACTTCCTCTTCACTGTAAGCCTCTTTATCCTTCTCAGCTTCTTCATTGCACCATCTTATGGTTGTGTGTCCTATCAAACTTAAACCTACCAATTACCCTATATGGAGAACACATATTCTAAAACTGATGCAAGTAATGAAGATCACTAAGTTGGTCCAAGAAAAGAAACTTGATGAAGCTGAAAATCCAGCCAAAGATAACAATGGAAAGGCAGTTAATGGATAGTAGAAAGCTTTCGACACTAATTGGGTTGAGCAAGATGTTCAGCTAAGAACCTGGATCTCAGGAACTATGACTGAAGAGAGCATGTATCTCATTGATGGCTACTCAAAAACCAAAGAGATGTGGGAGTGCTTAGAGGAAGCCTACCTTCAAGCAACAAAGGATAAAGAGTTTCAACTTAAGCTACAAATGCAGAATATTAAGTTAAGAAACCAGAAACTTGATGAGTACTTGAAAGAATTCAAAGACATATGTGATGGACTTGTTGCCATACACAAGTCAGTTGATGAAGACAACAAAGTCATTAAATTTGCCCGAGGACTAGATCCAAAGTACAGGACATTTAAGACTATTATGTTGGGAAAGCCTCCATATCCTACCTTCAATTAATTTGTCAATGCTCGTAGAGGTTTTAACATGAGAGAAGAAGAGGAAAAGGTGCCCCAACAAGACTATAATATGACATTTACTTCACAGAGAGGTAGGGGTTGAGGGAGTTACAATCACATGAGAGGTAACTCTAGTTTTAACTCAAGAGGAAAAGGGTTCAGGGCTACTGGATAGTCAAATAGTAATCAAAACAGTCAGAATATGTAGACTACAAACACTGAGAAAGGAAAACCCACGCCTAATTTATGTCAAATGTGTGGTAAAACAGTCACACTAAAGTGCTTCTACAAGTGGGATTACTCTTATCAAGCTAAAGAAGATCTTCCGCGGGCCCTATCTGCTATGAACATGCAGAAACCACAAGTGAAGATGTTGCAATGTACGTGGGTTTTGGTGAAACAACTCACATGACAAACACATCAGCTAATTTATTTGATCTTCAAATCTATAATGGGACAGAAAACATAATTGTAGGGAATGGTTCTCAATTGGCAATTACACATGTTGGAAATCTCAACAAGTCAGGTTTGAAAGTTAAAGATATACTGGTAATTCCTAAAATCACAAGATTTTCTCTCAGTTAGTAAACTTGGAAAATACAATTTTGCAACTCTTGAGTTTGATGAATTTAGTTTTCTTATTAAGGACAAGAAGTTAGGAACACCAATGGCCAATGGCTCTAATGCAGGAGGACTCTACCAACTGGAAGACAACAATCTATTTGCCTTAACAACAACACAAGATTGGAAGAAGTCAGAGATTATTTGGTGCTCTAGATTAGGACATCTTAGTTTGAAGTCTTTAAATTTTTTGAGTAGCAATAAATGCATTGATGTTAGGAGTTGGAATAAGGTGTCTTGTATCTGTACTAGTTTTCATATAGGGATAAGTTGTAAACTTTCTTTTGAGTTAAGAAATAAAATTGAACAGATTCCTTTACACAAAATACATTGTGATCTTTGGGGACCAGCACTTGTTGAGTCTTCCCAACATATGAAATACTATGTGATATTTGTGGATGATAATACTAGATATACTTGGCTTTATCTTTTGAAGAAGAAATCTGAATTCTTTAAAGTCTTTCTCAAGTTTCAACAAATGGTAGAAAGAAAATTTTCAAAAACCAATTTGGTGATCAAATAAGTATTTCAGGATTCGCCAAAGTGTTCGGTGATGCCAACTTAGCCCGCCAAATATTATAGACAGAGGTGGTGTAAAGCCATGTCAAGAAGGTGAGAAGAGGAGCACTCAGCGCATGGCCTGCCAGGTCGGCGAGCCGGCCTACTTCATTAAAAGTTAAAGAGCAATTGGTGAAAAGACAAGCTAAAAAGGGTGAGAAAGAGAGCACTTGGTGCATCGCCGATCGTTTTGACGAGCCCGACTTACTTCGCCGAGTGACTCCAATGTTGAAATTCTGGGAACATATAAATGCAATTTTCAAAACAAGAAAGGGAGTTCCCACATTGTCCAGTTCTGGGTTTTTGATCTTGAACATTCTAAAGCATTGTTTTACACTTTTTAGTAGAGATTTAGGGTTTGTTTTATTTTTAGTTTCAATTTGAGCATTTGGAGACTTGTGGATTGTTGCCAACTTGATGGAAAACTTTTTTGGTAACGATTTCTTGTTCTTTATTATGTTAGGCTTAAACCCTCATTCTTCGGGGTGTGATTATGTAGTTGAATACTTCAATTAGCTTATGGGTGTTGATATTTACTGATTTTATTGTTGATTTGAAGTGTGTTCAATTAATAGTTTTTGCTTTAATTGAGGAATTGTAGTTGCAAATGCAATTCTAGTTTAGTACTCTAAGCTTGCTTGAGAAAGAAGTGTTGGAGTTAAATTATTAGTTGATGATTGTAGTGATTGTGTTGTTACGGATTTAGATTGAGAAAGTAGGTCTGAATGCAATCTTACAAATCTAGCTTGAAAAAGTAGATTGATTAAGGTAATTGGTTGTTAATCTGTGTTGTGCTTGTCGAGGTTCGAAAGAACTCGCTTGATTCGTAATAGTTGATGGAGAAATGACTATTGCACCCAAAGTCTAGCCTACCCACAAAGATTCAACGACTTTTAGTAAATAATAATCACCCATTTTACAAAATTGGCATTCAATTTGTCACACTCCCAAGAAACGCTCTCTATTTGTTTACCCCCGTTTTCAATAGTCGTAATTTGGTTACCCAAATCCCCCCATTTGACATTAATTGACAAAACCTTGTCATTTATTTTATTGTTGCGAAAATGTCTACATGTAAAAACGATTAGAACACCATTTTACTTCATAATAGAATTATTGAACGTATCACTCCCTGTGGGATCGACCCCAACTCTTAGTTGGGTTTATACTTGTCAGCGACCACCTACACTTAGAATCGGATGAAGTGTAGTTGAGCTTTATCAAAAATGGTGTCGCTGCTGGGGAGTGGTGTTTAGAATTCACTTATTAAAATTTAGTCGTGTACTGATTTTGTTGTAGTTGAATCAACTTATTTGTGTTTATTGTTGGCTACTCTTAAACATTTGAAGAGATGAGTGTCAATGGGAGTAATGCCAGCCAACTTGGGAACAACGGTGACATCGATAATTTGCACGATGTCAATGAAGATCAGTTGGGAAGTGTGGGTGCTATTTGATTGCCTCTGACTGTGGGCAATGCGGTGTTCCTTGTGACCAGCACTATGTTGCAACTATTGCAAATGAAGGGTCTCTTTGGAGGACTTGCTCATGAGGACCCTTATGACCACATCCGAAACTTTGTGGATGGGTGTGGGCCATTTTCTTTCAAGACCATAACTCAGGAGTCGGTCCGACTTCAATTGTTTCCCTTTTCTCTAATGGGGGAGGCAACAAAGTAGTTTGCCGATTTACCAAAGTAATCAATCACTTCTTGAAAGGAGCTCACTGATGCGTTTTAGGTAAGGTTTTTCCCTCCTTTGAAGATGGTGAAGTAGAGATTCAGAACTTTAAGTGAGTGGATGATGAACCCATTCACGAGACATGGTTGAGGTTCTAGAAATTGGTGCTCTAATTTCCAACTCACGGACTACCGAACGATGTGTTATTGCAATATTTTTACCGGAGCCTCGACTAAGTCAACAAAGGTGTGGCAGACCAGCTCATTCGAGGAGGAATCATGAAGCAATCATTTGATATAGAATCTATCCTTCTTGATGAGATGAAAAAAAATCAATCGAGCTTAGTACACTAGAGAAGATCAGGTGGCTCCTTTGAACTTTGGGATGACAAAGGAACAATTGGAAAAGAACCAAAAGCGAGAAGAAAACATGGCTAAGATGATGAACCAAATGGACCTATTGATGAAACATGTCATGAGAAGTGGTTCCAAGGCTGTGAATGCGGTCGGAGTTAGTGGAGTGAATCCCAATGAAGCACACTTTGAGGCCATGTACAATGAAGAAGTACATTTCTTGGCAAATCAGATAGGTGGTACCCGTCTGAACTATCCAAGGCTAGGCAGAAATCAAGGTTGGAACAGGGATCGTGATGACGGTTGGAGAGACCGAGATAGGGAATGGCGTGACCGTGGTACGAATTGGAGGGAGCGGGATGGTGACAAAGAACGATATGTGCCTCCCCATGAGCGTCAAAAGCCAAAAGAGCCAAGGGTTGATCCTGAAAATTTCTGCACCGAAGATATGCTTACTCGCATTCTCAACAAAGTGGAAGGATCAGACAAAGTGCTAAAGGAAATGAAATATGACGTCTCTTCTCTGAACCAAATAGTTACTTCACATTCGGTATCTATTAAGCAGCTAGAAACACATATGGGTCAGATCTCGACTCATTTGAATCCAAGACCAAAAAGAGGCTTACCGAGTGATACCATGGTTAACCCAAAGAATGAAGCTTGAAAGCGTTTCTTCGTCGTGCCACGATGTTAAATAAGGCGCTTCTTGGGAGGCAACCCAAGGCTTAGTTTGTTTTTGTTATTTGAATAACGGTTGTTAGATGTGCAGGGTGAAAATTCAAAGTTTTGGAAGAAATAGGCAATTGGACGAGCTCAAAACCCATTCGGCAATCCACCGAGTAGGTTGATGAGCCCGATGTGGATAACCTTTTTGACCAACCAAAGGGTTGGAGTTCTGGTAAATTTGGAGGGAAAAAGTGTCATTTGGCGCATCGTTGAATGGGTCGGCGACATAAGTGGATATCACCGATCAAGGCACGAACTGAAGGGTCAAAAGGGATTCCAATCGTTTAAAATTCAAAACTCTTTTTTATTTCAATTTTTTTGAATCTTGCACTCTTTCACCCTAATATTAGATTATATTTCTTGTCAAATTTGTGTGTGGGTATCGTCGCATAGTTGAATATTGTCGCTTTGCTTGCTTTTCCCGTTTTGCCCATATCGTTCAGTTGTCTGTTTCTGAGGTTGGTGTCCTAAATTTGCTTAATATTTTTGCCATATCCTAAGCATGTTCGTATAATTGTTAGATTTATTGTAGAATCTTGTGTACTTGGTTGATTTTGAACTGTGGGTTGTTGATCGAATTCGTTAGATTTCATGTTTATCCTTCTATAGTTTAAATTTCATGTTTAAATTGCATAAAATTGCGGGTGTGTGGTTTTAGCATGTTGGGTCTGGTGTGGGTGAAGTCTAAGTAACCCGAATCGTATTGATCAATTGAATTTGTCCAATGATAGATTGGGTGACGTCATTCTTAAGGGCAAAAGACATTGATTAGTCGATTTTAGACAAAATGGGGGGAGTCTGAGTACCTCGGGGTTGGTAATGATATGGGATAGGTGTTAATTGCATAGAATAGGGCTTTAATTTGGTTCCCGTAGGTTGTGCATTAAAGATTGGGGGTCGGGGTAGAAATCTGGCACGAGAAGCTGCTTGACGAGCTTAGTCAAGCTCACCGACTGACTCGGCAATTCGCCAACTGACCCCTCGCATCACCCTTTTACCCTGAAAGTTAGCTTTTAGCCTCTGAAACATTCGGCGATATGCATGTGCTCGCTGAATGCCCTTGTGATTGGCCTTTTTCAGCCCATATTTTTTAAAATCATTCTGTGATATTCGGTGAGCTACCCTTGGCTCGCTGATTAAGTTTGGCGATTCGTCGATTGACCCTGGACCTCGCCCACTTGTGCTGAATTCTATGCATTTTCGATGTGGAATTTTGGCGAGCTAATGAGTTCGGCATCTCGCAGAGCTAGTCAGCGAGTTTTTCTGCAACTTTCAAATTCGATGTTTCACTGACCTGTTTCATATGCATTCGTTCATTTTGTGTTGTCTTGCAGATATGGCTAGACCTAAGGTACCTTGAAGAAACCAATCACCCCGAAAGAGAGCACAAAGAGTGGTCATTTCTGAAGAGGCTGCTTCTCCACGATCAATGCGACCCAAACTTCCTCCAACAGGGGAAAAAGAACAGATAAATGAAAGGGACCTGCGTAGCCGAGTCCCATTGATTCCAGCTCCGACACCATGGGTATAGACTCCACCCTCCTCAACACTTTTGAGTCTAATCGTGAGGACAATTCTGGGTCTAGATCACCGCCCTTCGACTCTGAATTCGAGGATGATCAAACCCTTCAGAGGAGACGGGTTGAGTTGCACTCCAAGGCACTGCATGATCCAGCGAGACTGCCAGTACTCTCGACTCCTCCTCTACCTCCAGTGCAGGCAGTTGAGCAGGCACCGCAAGTTCCCCCGATACAGGCACCACCGCCTTATTCGATGAATAGATTAAAGGCTTTCGGGTTTCGTACAATTTTAGAAGAGAAGATTTTCTACTGATGGGGTGCTGGACAAGTACACAATTGTATGGGACAACATTTGGTTCCATAAATTCGAGAGGTTTACACAGACCCGAGGCTCTTATATACCTTATTGGGTTCGGGAATTCTATGCAGAATACGGGAGGCTGGTCCCAAAGGGCAAGAAGAAAGCCAGCATATTTGCACCTGTTGATCATGTGGTGGTGCGAGGTAAAAGGGTAAAGTGTAGCAGTTTGGATATCAATGAGGTGTTGGGGTGCACAGTCAATGTGATACATTTCTTGGCGGACAAGATTCAGAAGAAAACCCCCTATGACCTTAAGGGGTGGTTGGCTCCCTTGATTTCTGACATTACACCACCGTGGATTGAGCCAGGGGTCCAAATCGAGAAGAAGGACCTGAATGTAGCTGCAAGGTACTGGTTCGGATTCATTAGCAGCACACTAATGCCATCACAGAATGAGTCCATCATCAGGCATCCGAAGGAAGCTTTGTTGGGATCTATTATTGAATGGGATAGACTAAATCTCGGGATGATCATTGAGAAGGAGATAGCCATGAGGGACAAGAAGATCCAGATATCACTTCCATTGCTGGTGCTTGATGTTTGCGTAATCAAGGACACAACTTCCAATGCAAGTGTCTACGATCGTGCAATAATATAATAACCCAACCAAGGGTTGGGATCGTCCCAAAAAAGTGGTTTGGAGAATTTATAGAAAAATAAAATGTTGTTCTAACTAGTCGTAGTTAAAGACATTAATGAGTAAAAACATTGTAAATTAAAGAGGGGGGACACAGGAGTGTCAATTAACAATGGAGGGTTTTTGTCACTAGTAAGTAAAAACAACAAAATAAACAAGGGTTTCTAAATAATGAGAGGGGATCCTTGGGATGTGATGGGTATACGGATTAATCTAGATTATTGGGTACATGCTTTCAATGGAAGATACATAGAATAATTGTGACTAGGCTAGACTTTAAGGGGGATAAGCTCTCTCTCAAGTAACTTACCCCGTTTCAAATGTGTTCCTCTCGGACACCCACTTGCCGCATGAAGACCAACCTACGCCTTAACCCACTCACTCTCTCGAGCTGAGTGTATGGACATGGGACTAGGGTTCACTCTCTCGAGTTGCACCTCATGTCGACCCACTCACATCGACCATCAATTTAGTGGTTTTAATTTTAAGACCTCTCTTTCGAGCAAGCCAAAAACACATAAATAAACTTGTATTTGCAACTACAAATTCATTAAATTCATCCACAACCACTAAACGAAATCACATTTAAACTACGAATAGACGATCAACAAGCAATACCTAACAATTATCTTAACCCATATTCACTAAACCATACCCCAACAATTGGGTTTTTTAGCCACACATCATGAGATAGAAATTTATACCTAAATGAGCTTGTATTCAAATGGGTATGAAGATTTAACTCTTGTTACAGGCCAAGAATGAAGAATCCAAGAGACCCAAGTCCAAATCCTTGGAGATGAAACCCTATTTTACTTCAAGTCTTCAAAACCCTAAAAAAGTACTATTCTCTCTGAAAATTATCACTATTGTTCAACTCTAAGAGAAAATTATAACAATTGTTCCACACTAAAACTAAAACTCGAACTAGTATTTATAGTTATCACAGATTTGTGCTGCAGCGGATCGCTCGGCGTCATTAGTCGGAATCGCCGATCAACTCAGCGATTCGCCCTCTGGTGTAGTTCATCGTCGTCTTGTACCAGCCTTCAGCATCGTCATGCTCTGGGTCATTGGGCGGCATGGTACTACTTGCGAAATTTCTCAGCGATGATCCGATTGCTCCCGTTTTCCGATGACTTGATCCTTTTCTTCAGGGCTCAGCACACTGGAAAAAAAGGTGAAGTAAGACCATTCGGCAACTCGCCAAGTGGACTCGGTGATCCTCAGGCCTTCATTTCTTTGTTCTTTTCAGCCTTTTCGTTCCTTTTTGCGACGTAGTGTCCATGCTCTCCTTAAAACTTCAAATACCTGAAACTTAAGGGTTTTAATCAGATATCGAGATAAAATAAGCATTTGAGGACACAATTTCTGTTAAAATATAACCCTGAATGAGTCCAATTTGTGGACTCATCAACACCTCCAACTTAAACTTTTGCTTGTCCTCAAGCAAACTCAAGTTCAGACGTTCAAAAAGGGTGTCTCTAACAGTGCTACACAAGATTCAATCATGAATGCACACAACAAGACTCAATTTACTTGTGCAAAGATCAAATGTGCACTCAAAGATTCAAGTTGTGACTCACCAATATCAACGAATCTCATGCCCACAATACTTGCTTCAAATGCAAGTTCAAGCTCAACTATAGTGTTCAAATACCCTCACACAAAGAATGATTTCATATTCACACAATGGTTTCACAGTTTAAAGCTTTGGAATCAGATGCAACACTCACACTCATAAAGAAGAACATAATGCATACTTTCACCCATAGGTTTGCCCATATTTTCCAATCAACACTTGTTTCAGCTCACTTAAGATCAAAAGTCTTTTCAAGGCTTGTAATGGGGCTGAGTGCAAATGTATGGTTATTTAGGCTCAGTGACTTTCATCCTCATGAGATGCGGTGCTCACAACACTTTCTTTCCTTTCTCCTTCATCATTTTCATTAGTGCTTATAAGTCATCGTATTATTTACTTTCCATGAATTCTATGGAGACCCCCTTTCATTTTACAACTTTATTCCACAACTTTTCTTTTTCATTCTTTTTCTTTTTCTTTTCAGTCTTTTTTTTTTTTTTTATGGATAGGTTCCATTTTCCTCAAAACCATGGGTAGGAGGGACTTTCTTGCACTCCTTGATTTTCCTTCTCTTTTCACCACACCCCCAACTTAGGCTTTTGGCCTAAGTTGGCTATTCAAACTAACCACAATTTCATGAGGATTATGGGTGATGGATTAAGAAAGGTCTAGTTTTCATCAAGTTCCTTCCAAAGAAGGGTAAGGCTCAAGAGGTGTTCAAGAGAGAATCACACACTCACATGGTAGGTCACAAAAGAGGTATATGTCAAATTGGTTCACACTCGTCAAAGTTGCCTAAGATCATATCAAGAGATAGCATTACTCAGTTGACCGGACCAATGAGGAAAATTCTAGGATCTATCATGCATAGTTCACAAGTAAGCTCATCACACTAGGCATCGACACTATAAGTTAAACAAGACTCCACACTTTTGCTAGTGTGCAATGATCATCACAAGAGAATCAATTTGATATAAGGCTAGTCATAACGAGATGCAAAGAGTTCACATATTGTCTATGCAACTTCATTTGGCCTCATCGTAGCCGCACATTCATGTTCGTTCGATTGTAAGCAATATTCAAGTCATCGGTATTGATTGAAATTGAGACTCAAATTTTGCAAAAGAACAGCCACGTTCAACACACAAGGGGTGGCAAAAATGTGCAAAAAATTCAAAAAAAATCAAAAGGGTCAAAATTGTTTTGTAATTTAAAACAAAAGGAGCCTCAAGCTCAAACATCCACAGAAAGCAGTATTTAACACAATTATACACGAATCACAAATAGCACACAAAAGGTGGGTCTCACCCCACCACAAATAAAAACAATTTGTCCTCAAATGCAATTAACACAGAATATCCAGACTTTAAAAATAAAGAAAGACAGAGAGGGAGGTAGAAATCCTGTCTACACAGTCGCTTCATCTGTCTGGGCATCAGTGCCCGATGTGTCAACCTGGAATTTGATAATGGCCCCCGGATCTTATTTAGAAGATTCAGCGGCAGTTGAATTACTAGGATTGACCAAGTCATGAGCCGCCAAAAAGGAGTGGATGGTTGTGAAGAATCCGCGTTTCCACGAGGGAATAGTGGGGTCTCGGGGGTTTTCTTCCTTGCTGGCACTGGGCATCTTTCCCTCATTATCCATTTTGGGGGGATTTGTTGCCTTTGTATTTTTCCTGAAATTTTTCGCTCTTGTTTGTCTGGGTGGCATATCTCTTCCCGCTACTTTTGGTCTAGCCATTTCTGCAAAGCTTCGAGAAAAAGTTAGCAAGTATTCAGACAAAAGAAAAAAAAACAATGTAGTTTAATTGTGGGATCACTTCGCCAAAATAGTTGGCAAAGCGCGCAATTACTTAGGCAGTTTGCCAAGTGCAGTGCGTAGAGAATACAAGAATGCAGACAAAGGGCGAACCAGAAGTCTTTCGGCGATGTCATGCGTCTCGCTGAAAATTACAGAATTCAACATCACAATTAGCTTTTAATTAAAGGCGAGATGGGATTGTAGGCAAATCATTGAGTGGTTCGGCGAGCTTGACCCAGCTCGCCAAATGACCCAACGTGCCTGCTTTCGACCCACTTTCCCGAATTTGACCCTGTGACCCCCGAAAACATAATTAACGCATGAAAAACTCAAATTAGGCTTAGACCGAGTGACAATCATGCTCAACCCACGAATTTTAATTCAGTTTTAAAACGTAACCTTCAAGAAGTATAGGCAAAATTTGCAAATCTAACAGGCAGACAAATATTCTAATCCTACCAGAGAAACCCAGCACAAATCAACAAAGTAATATCATTGCATTAAGTCCAAAATCAATAGAACGAACTCAAAGTGTGGGAACCAACCTTTTGTGCTGACTAAAATGTAATTGATTCGCTAGGCAACAATGTAATCCAAGTCCCGAACACAAATCAACAACTACAATACTTTATAAGTGTAGGGATATTGAAAATAGAGTGCAGAGGTGAGTTTGGGCAGATAAAAAGTGAGGGAAAGTGAATGAAGTTGAAACTTTTAAACCTTTGGCTTGCAAAAACTGTCCAACTCTCCCCCATTCAAAGACATTAGTCCAGCTCACCTACTTACTCGGTAGAACACCGACTGTTTAGCTCCTTCGCCGAAATTTACAGGACCTGTGGTTTATGGCATTCCAAACGGCGGTCTCTGTCCGGGTCGTCGATACGGTCGACGGTTTGCCAATAAGTTCACATGATGGTATTGAGTCTAACGGCGGTCTAGTTCAGAGTCACCCAACCGTTCGATGATTCGCTGATTAGACCTGTTGCTCGCCAATCTGCACTTTTCATTCACTCTCCACACTTTCATCTGCACAATCAACACACCATTATTTTACTAAGAAATAAGAAAGCAATTAAAGGGGTTTTGGGTTGCCTCCCAAACAGTTTCTTAGTTAATGTCGTGGCACAACGCAAGTCCACCTTCAAACCTCACTCTTGGGGTTAGCCATAGTATCACTAGGCAAACCCCCTTGCTGTCTCGGATTAAGGTGAGACGATATCTGACCCATTTGGGTCTCCAACTGCTTGATTGAAACAGAATGGGAGGTGACGATCTGGCTAATGGTAGAAACATCTTCTTTCATGCCTTTTAGCATTTTATCTGACCCTTCAACTTTGTTGAGGATACGCGAAAGCATATTCTCAGACCTACCACCCTCTGAATCCTTTGGCTTTTGGCACTCGTGGGGAGGCACATATTTGTCCTTCTCCCCATCTTTCCAATTAGGATTTCGGTCTCTCCATTCACGATCCTTCCATCCTTCATCTCTAGCCCAACCTTGGTTACCACCCTACCTTGGGTAGTTTGAACGATAACCACCACCTTGGTTGGCTAGGAAGTTCACCTCCTTATTATACAAGGCTTCGAAATTCACCTTATCAGGATTTGCGCACCCAACCCCAACAACATTGACACCACGGACACCAACCCCCATGACATTTTTGGATAAAATATCAAGTTGTGTCATAATCTTGGCCATGTTTTGGTCTCTCTCATTATCTTTGTCCATCTGCTCCTTGGATAGTTTGAATGTGAAAGGGGAGACTTGGTCTTCAGGAGTGTACCATGCCCTATTGATGGTTGTCATGCCATCTAAAAGTTGGGCTGCTACTGCATACGGTTGCTGCATCAGACCTCTAGGTGAGAGTTGATCAGCGACACCTTTATTCACCGAATCCAGGCTTCGGTAAAAGTATTGTAGCAAGACATAATCGGGCAGACCATGAGTCGGGCATTGCAGCACCAATTTTTTAAATCACAGCCAAGTTTCGTGCAGAGGCTCTCCTTCTAGACGTTTAAAGCTCTGGATGATATCCCTCAGTTACATCATCTTCGATGGAGGGAAAAAATTGCACTTGAAATACGGTTACCAACTCCTCCCAAGAAGTAATGGATTTACGTGGTAGCTCGGCTAGCCACTTGCATGCCTCTCCCATCAAAGAGAAAGGGAATAGACTCAATCGGACCTACTCCTGAGAGATGTTTTTGAACGAGAATGGTCCGCATACATCTACAAAGTTTCGAAGATGCTCGTAAGGATCCTCATGAGCCAGTCCGCTGAAAACGTCCCTTTAGTTGCAAGAGTTACAACATGGTGCTTGTTATGTGGAACACTGCATTTCCCTCGACTGGGGTAAACGGATGGCTCCAACACCTCCCATGAGATGGGGGCCATTGATGTTAGGCTCTTGGACATCGTTGAGATTTCCGATGTCGTCTTGGTGGCCTACCTGGCTACCGTTGCTACCATTAACACTCAGGCTTTCTAAAATATTCACACAGCAAACAAAACAAAACAAAAAATTAGGTAAGTATACTACAACTAAGAAAAATAAAATTTATACTAATCTAAAAATTCTCAAATAACACCACTCCCCGGCAGCGGCGCCATTTTGATGTTTGCCTAATCAAGGACACAACTTCTAATGCAAATGTCAATAATCGTGCAATAGTATAATAACCCAACCAAGGGTTGGGATTGTCCCAAGAGAGTGGTTTTGAGAATTTATAGAAAAATAAAATTTCGTTCTAACTAGTCATAGTTAAAGACATTAACGAGTAAAAACATTGTAAATTAAAGAGGGGGGACACAAGAGTGTCAATTAACAATGGGTGGTTTTTGTCACTAGTAAGTAAAAATAACAAAATAAACAAGGGTTTCTAAAGAATGAGGGGGAATCCTTGGGATGTGACGGGAATACGGATTAATCTAGATTATTGGGTACATGCTTTCAATAGAAGATACATAGAATAATTGTGACTAGGCTAGACTTTAAGGGGGATAAACTCTCTCTCGATAACTTACCCCGTTTCAAATGTGTTCCTCTCGGACACCCACTTGCCGCATGAAGACCAACCTACACCTTAACTCACTCACTCTCTCGAGGTGAGTGTGTGGACATGGGACTAGGGTTCACTCTCTCGAGCTGAACCTCATGTCGACTCACTCACAACGGCCATCAATTTAGTGGTTTTAGTTTTACGACCTCTCTGTCGAGAAAATTGAAAACACATAAATAAACTTGTATTTGTAACTACAAATTCATTAAATTCATCCACAACCACTAAACGAAATCACATTTAAACTACGAATAGACGATCAACAAGCAATACACAACAATTATCTTAACCCATATACACTAAATCACACCCCAAGAATTGGGTTTTTAAGCCACACATCAAGAGATAGAAATTTATACCTAAATGAGCTTGAATTCAGATGGGTATGAAGATTTAAGTCTTGTTACAGGCCAAGAATGAAAAATCCAAGAGACCCAAGTCCAAATCCTTGGAGATGAAACCCTCTTTTCTTCAAGTTTTCAAAACCCTCAAAAAGTACTATTCTCTCTGAAAATTATCACTATTGTTCAACTCTAAGAGAAAATTATAATAATTGTTCCACACTAAAACTAAAACTCGAACTAGTATTTATAGTTATCACAGATTTGTCCTGCAGCAAATCGTTCGGCGTCATTAGTCGGAATCGCCGATCAACTCGGCAATTCACCCTCTGGTGTAGTTCATCGTCGTCTTGTATCAGCCTTCAGCATCGTCGTGCTCTGGGTCATTGGGCGGCATGGTACTGCTTCACGAAATTTCTCGGCGATGCGCCGACTGCTCCCGTTTTCCGCTGACTTGATCCTTTTCTTCAGGGCTCAGCACACTGGAACAAAAGGTGAAGTAAGACCCTTCAGTTACTCACCAAGTGGACTCGGTGATCCTCAGGCCTTCATTTCTTCGTTCTTTTCAACCTTTTCATTCATTTTTGCGACGTAGTGTCCATGCTCCCCTTAAAACTCAAATACCTGAAACTCAAGGGTTTTCATTAGATATCGAGATAAAATAAGCATTTGAGGACACAATTTCTATTAAAATATAGCCCTGAATGAGTCCAATTTGTGGACTCATCAGTGCTGATCATGGAGTTATGTAGGCGAGCTAGAGTGCCCTTTGTGGCAAAAATGGATGTGGAAGTGACTCTCACTTCCTCTACTGACATGCGAAGGATTGAGGCTGATTACACCAGGGATGAGGATGAGGATGAGGATGAGGGGAGGAGGACAGCACCCGTGGACACATCTCTGGTTGTTGATGTAGACATGCTGGAGGCAGACACTACTCCTTCTGCTCAGGCCGGTGAGCCTTCAGGTACACCTAGTTCATCTGCTCCTACTACATCTCCCCATACTACATCTACTCCCACTGCTTCTGCTGCTTTTTCTACTTCTCACCCCACTTTGACATAGGCCACGATATATAGAATGGGCTACCTAGCCCATTCGGATGATGTGCATGCCTCCCGAGTTGAGGATCTCTCTCGAGGAAAATTGAGATGGCCATTGTTGCTGCCCTTGCCCCCATTCAGATGAGTTGCGAGAGTAGATAAAGATGATTACATATCACAAGATGGCATTGAATGCACTCACTGTGAGAGTCGAGGCATGTGAGCAGGGAGGTCGACAGTCTGCGGATGTGACCACATTGAGGGCTAATGTTGTTGGGTTGAGGTGTGAGATAGCCGAGCTTAAGTCCATTGACATTTCGATGCTCTTTGGCACTGTGGACGTCCCTGAGGGTCCTAGTTAATAGGTTCCAGCTATTTTTGATGTCCCTCCGGCCACTGCGACCAGAGATGTTGTTTTAGCTGATGAGGGTGATGAGTTAGACACTTCTGAGACAGATGAGAAGGATCTGGGTACCCGTGAGGCTGTTGTATATGATTATCTTGAGGACTTGGAGGGTGCGATGGTGCAGACGACGATGGAGGCTTCACTTCAGGACACATCGATGATAGGTAGCCTGACAGGGGGATCTTGACTCTCTTCTTGTTTTATTTTTGAGACATCTACTTTACTTTCATTGAGGACAATGTTTGGTTTTGCTTGGTGGGGTGAGGTATCTTCATACCTATCCCCTTGGCCTGTACTTATTTTGTTTTGTATCTAGCTTGTTTTGGATGCTTATCATTGTGAATGTTGGTGTTTGGCGTTGATGATTGTGAATGTTGGTTTTTTATCCAAATTAACTCGACTCCTAATTTTTTGTATTTTTGAAATGTGTGGTTGTTCTCTTGCATATTTGAGTATCGGTTGCAATAAATATCGATGACTTGAATAGTGTTCTTGATCGAACGATATGTTTGTGCAAGTCCAATGAGGTAATTTTGAGTTGCATAATTCATGTGTGAACTCTTAGCATCTCATTATGACTAGTCGATTGTTGAAATGAGTCTTGTGATGATCGTTCCACGCGAGCTCAATTTGTAGAGTCATGATCGATGATTGTGTGAATGCCTTGTGTGGTGAGATTTTCTTGAAATGTGTGCTTGGTAATACCTAGAACTTGTTCCATTGGTCCAATTGACTAACATTGGCGAATGAAAGAAATGATCTTAGGCACAAATTTTTTAGAGTGAACTAAATTGTTATTATACCTCTTTATGACCACCTTGTGAGAGTGTGAACCTAGCTTGACACCATTTAAGCATTAAACATGAACACATTTGACCTCCTTCCTCCCCACCTAAAACCTTCATAAAGCATTGGTTAATTTGAATAAAAAATTGAGGAGAGAAAATGAGCAATAACTTTGTGAAAATTCACCCTTGAAGAATCGTATTGAAAAAGATGGAACCCCTCCATATAAAATAAGAGAGAAGAGAAAAGGAAAAGAAGAAAAAGATTGAAAAAGAATGTTGCAATGCAATTTGTGCATGGATAAAAGAAAAGGGGCGTCCAATGAGTCACATAAGAATCTTTGTGCTTGAAAGAATTTAGGGTGGATAGTGAAAATCCAAAAAGAGTGGAAGAAAAGGAGAAGAAGTAAAATGCAAGTCATGCTTCATGAAGGTAGAAATCACTAAGAAGAAGTGAAATGCAAGTCATGCTTCATGAAGGTAGAAGTCACTAAACCAAAACAATCATACCTTTACCCTCAGCCCCGTTACAAGCCTTGAAAGACCTTGTTGATCTTGATTGAGCCGAATGACATGTTGATGGGAAAATATGGGTAAACATATGGGTAGAATCATGTATGTGTTTATCTTTGAGAGTGTGAGAGTTGCTTTTGATTTCTTAATTCTTAAATTTTGATGAGCTTTGTGTGGGCATGGAATCATTATTGATGTAAGGGCGTTCGAATACTTTTGTTGAACTTGAATTTGCATTTGAAGCAAGCATTGTGAGCTTGACTTCCATTTGATGATGACTAGTCACAGTTTGAAACTTGCAGTGTACAATTGAATATTGCATAGGTAGATTGAACTTCGTGTGCATTCATGTTGAGTCTCAAGTAGCACTATTTGTAGATATCCCTATTGACCTGATTGATCTTGTGTTTTACTTGAGGACAAGCAAAAGTTTAAGTTGGGGGTGTTGATAAGTCGGGGATTTCGACTTATTTAGGGCTTAATATTCAAAATTTTAGTGTCCTCAATGCCTATTTTATGCTCATAACTGATGTTAAAATGTTAATTTGCAGCAATAAAGGCAAAAGAGAAAGGCAAGGACATTACGAGGCAAAAAAGAGCGAAAAAGCTAAAAAAGTTGAAGGAAGGCAAAGTTGGTGCTCACCAAAGCCACTCGGCGACTCGCCGAGTGGACCTTCAGCTCGCCCAAAGTTTCAGCAGGCCAGCCTATGGACAAAACCAACTTGGCAATCGGATAAGTATTTCGACGATGCCAATTTAGCTCACAAAATGTTAAAGACAGAGGTGGTGCAAAGCCATGTCAAGAAGGTGAGAAGAGGAGCACTCGGCGCATCACCGACTAGGTCGGCGAGCCCGACCTACTTCGCCAAAAGTTACAGAGCAATTGATGAAAAGAAAAGACAAAAGGGCGAGAAAGAGAGCACTCTGCGCATCGCTGATCGTGTCGGTGAGCCCGACTTACTTCACCGAGTGACTCCAATGCTGAAATTCTGGGAACTTATAAATGAAATTTTCAAAACAAGAAAGGGAGTTCCCACATTGTCCAGTTCTGGGTTTTTGATCTTGAACATTCTAAAGAATTGTTTTTACACTTTTGAGTAGAGATTTAGGTTTTTTTTTTTTTTTTAGCTTCAATTTGAGCATTTGGAGACTTGTGGATTGTTGTCCAACCTGATGGAAAACTTAATCGGTAACGATTTCTCGTTCTTTATTATGTTAGGCTAAAACCCCCATTCTTGGGGGTGATTATGTAGTTGAATGCTTCAACTACCTTATGGGTGTTAATATTTACTGATTTTATTGTTGATTGGAAGTGGGTTCAATTAATAGTGTGTGTTTTAATTGAGGAATTGTAGTTGCAAATGCAATTCTAGTTTAGTACTCTAAGCTTGCTTGAGAAAGAAGTGTTGGAGTTAAATTATTAGTCGAGGATTGTAGTGATTGTGTTGTTACGGAATTAGGTTGAGAAAGTGGGTCTGAATGCAATCTTACAAATCTAGTTTGAAAAAGTAGATTGATTAAGGTAATGGGTTGTTAATATGTGTTGTGCTTGTCGAGGTTCGAAAGAACTCGCTTGATTCGTAATAGTTGATTGAGAAATGACTATTGCACCCAAAGTCTAGCCTACCCACTGAGATTCAACGACTTTTAGTAAATAATAATCACCCATTTTGCGAAATTGGCATTCAATTTGTCACACTCCCAATAAAACTCTCTCTATTTGTTTACCCCCATTTTCAGCAGTCGTAATTCGATTACCCAAATCCGCCCATTTGACATTAATTATCAAAATCTTGTCATTTATTTTATTGTTGCGAAAATGTCTACATCTACAAACGATTAGAACACCATTTTACTTCTTAATCAAATTCTTTAACGTATTATTCCCTGTGGGATCGACCCCAACTCTTAGTTGGGTTTATACTTGTTAGCGATCGCCTACACTTAGAATTGGATGAAGTGTAGTTGAGTGTTATCATTGATCTACTTATGAAGACTGACATGGTTCTTGCTAAAGCAGTCAGTACACCATTGGCACAAAAAATGGTTTACAACAGGTCACAAGCAATCCGATTGATGTTTCTACGTAGAGGAGCATTGTAGAAAGTCTCCAATATCTCACTCTAACCAATCCTGACATATCACATGCGGTCAACTTGGTTAGTCAGTTTATGCAAACTCCAAACAGTGAGCATCTTCAGGCTGTGAAAAGAATTCTTAGAATTATGAAGGGTACTTCAATGGCCTGAGACTTCTTGCAGGATCACCTCTAAGATTATATGGGTTTTCATATGCAGATTGGGGAGGTTGTGTAACAACAAGAAGGTCAACTACAGGATACACAATTTACTTAGGTTCAAACTGCATATCTTGGGCCTCCAAGAAGCAACACACAATGTCAAGGTCGAGTGCTGAGGCAGAATACATGGCAGTTGCCTCTACTGCAGCTGAAATCACCTGGATCACCTACATCCTAAGAGACATTGGAGTTTACTTGAAAACAACTCCTACATTGTTCTGCGACAACATCAGTGCATACATGATTGTAAATCCAGTCTTACATGCTAGAACTAAGCACGCAGAAATGGATTATCACTTTGTTAGGGAGAAGGTAGCTAGAGGACATATTGTCACACACTTTGTTCGATCAAAAGACCAACTAACTGACATTCATACCAAGGCATTGACAAAACAGGAGTTCACAAAGTTTCGAAGCAAGCTAGGAATGAGTGTTCCACCTCTCACTAGCTTGAGGGAAGTGTTGCGAAATAGAGTTAGAATAGGAGTAGTATACATTGTATCCTAACTCTAATCTTATTCTAATTCTAATATATCTCCTTAGATTTGTAGTTGTACTAGCTAGGACTCTACTTGTGGCCGTATGTAATTGTATAAGTAGCATACGTATTGTACGCAATTATTATCAAGAAATAATATCTTCCCTTCTCTCTGATGGTGTGTTTTCTACAATTATATCCTTTAATATAAATCCATTTTATTAGTGGCGGCTTTTTTTTCTTTTTATATGTATTATTTTAATGGCGGCTTTTCTGTGGACATAGCTGCTTCAAATTTAATCCATTCACTATACTGTATGTTTATTCATTCCCTTCTTCTGAAAAAAAATAATTTTGTATTTTTGTCTATGACTTGCATTCATCAAGACTGATGCTTCTCAAGGGGCTTAGAAAAATATAAGTACATATTCTATTCAAAATTTGAAGACAAAAAGTGAAGTTGAAAATCTTTTTATAAATTACTACATCTATTTCAAAATAACTCAATTGTTGAGGCAATGCACGTTTATTAAGAAAAAAAAGTTCACGACATAAATTGAATACTCTCTCTGTTCCAATTTATATACTTATTTTTATTTTTTTTTGTTAGTCCCAAAAAGAATGACATATTTGTATATTAAGTAACAATTTGCCTTTAAAATGTTCATTTTACCCTTAATGAAATGATTTATAGTCACACAAGTTTCTATCAAGTTTTAAAAGTCTTCCTTGAAAAAAAAACAAATATACTCCTGAACTATTGTAAATGGTATGCAGATACCCTCCGTCATAATTTTGGAATATTGGTGCCACTACCGTCCAAAAACTAGAGCATATATACCCTTTATACTAACGGAAATACACATGTCATAATCTTATCCACCGATCCGATATTTATTAAATATCGGATCGACGGATAAGATTGCGCCACGTGTTCCTATTTAGTCTTCCGTTAGAGTGAAGGGCATATATGCTCTAGTTTTTGGACGGAATGGGCACTAATGTCCCAAAAGTATGACGGAGGGTATCTGTATACCATTTACGATAGTTTGAGGGTATAGCATGTCCTTTTTCCCTTTTTTTTAAACTCTGTGCCGAGTCAAACTACCTCACATAAAATGGGACGGGGGAGTACCATTTTTTAATTTCGCATTTTTAGTTATTGTCAAACTATTCTTGAAAATATACTTTGGAATCACTTATTTTTCTTTCACGAAGATTGAAATTGAATCGCGTGGACAATCTTAATAGCTCAATTAATTGACTATCTGAATAAAATAAGCAATTTGTTAATTAAGCAGAGTTAATAGTTCATTTTGTTAAATTGAGAGTGAGAATTCCAAAACGATTCAATAGATTGAGAGAAACGTAGAGTAAAAGCGTAATAATTATTAGAGACATGTACAATTAATTGAGTTCGCTAAAACTAGATCGAGCAACATTTGTGGTAAGAAAGAGCTTGTTATTTATTTCAGCTTTGGCAATCAATGTGGAATAACTAGTGAATTACAATTTTATTATACATCAGTTGACGCATTTTGTTTTTGACTTTGATTGACGTGATATATATATTTTTGCCGATACTAAATGCTTTCAAATGTGTCTTTTGACTTACAATTTCATTATACAACAATCAGTGCCATTAGTTTCAGCAGAAATGTCCCAAACTCTTTCAGACACCCCAAAGTTGAGATTATATTTTGGCTGCTTGTTTGGTGAAAACAATCCAAAATGTTTCTCAAGCTCTGGATTCTTGTTATTCTCATCAAACATGGCGAATATATAAGTCTCGATAGGTCCAGGCTTTCTCGGACTACCTTCTTTAGCATGTTGAATTAAGTTCCTCAAGTATGTTGCTGCATTGTCTTGTGTGGCACCAAATGCACCAGCAGACGGCCATCCACTCTCTGACACAACAATTCCTACAGATCCTCCTCCTGTTCGTTCCATCGCAGCATAAACAGAATCCAACATAGCATCAAATAAGTTCCTATATTGACGTGATCCATCTTGTACCACCACATTAGGTGCTGTAAAAAGAGCATAGGGAAGTGAAATCTGTCCTGGATTACCAGAATAACTAAAATAAGGATAAATGTTAACGAGCAAAGGTGCACGTGTATCCCTTAAAAATCCAACAATCGGATCAGTGAACCATCTAACGTCGTTCCTAAAAGAACCCTGTGATGGTGGATAAGAATTGCCAATCAACGTCATGTCTACTGACGTTGAGACCTTAATGTCATTTCCCAAACCAGCTTCACCGATTGCTTTATAAATGTTAACCAAAGCAGGAACTTGAAATGAGGTAAGAGATGATGTGCCAGTAACAGGGCTGATTTCATTACCAACAGCTATGTACTTAATCTTAACATCAGGCCAGAAATCTTTAACGTTCTTCTGTACCCACCATCTCGCGTGTTCCATCCCAGAAGAAATGTGTTTCACATCTACATTTGGAAGTCCTAGTATCACTTCAATGTTTGATCCTCTTAATGCATTCAAAGCTCCATGATTCGGATCATAAAGCCTGAGTCTTCCAATGTTTCTGGACTTGTAGAGCTGTATAACTTCGGAATGTGATGGCAAGTTGTTCCCCATCATTCCATAGCAAACACCTAATTGAGCCTCTGTTCAATAACAAGTAGAAAATGGGGTTTTAGAAACTTAACCAATTCTTGTAAACATAAAAATATTGTTTAAAGAAGACATGCTAGGGCAGATGTAGTATATATGTATTTACTGGTTCCTCCGAATCTAATAGTTTTAACTCAAAACTGTATACGTTTCAAAAGTTCACTAAATAAGAATAAATATTAGGGTTTTGACTGCATTTTAAATTTTGGATCCGCCTCTGCTCTCATCCCCACAAATTAGAAAAGCTTGCAAGTGTCAACCGAAAAATATCAAATAACTTTGGTTAAAATGAATATAGTCTTGCAAGTTAGTGTGGGAAATGATACACAACTAAGAGTATACGGAAAAAATAATAATTATCAACAATATTATTATTTTAGTGGGAAATTCAAACTGTTTAAGTAGAAACCTGTTATGTGAATATTGGTGGCAGCAAGTAATCCTAGAAGCACGATAACAGCTATTTGTGTGGTAGCCATGATGTTTGATGAGAAATGTTTTTGGTACAAACTAAGATGAACTAGGACCTATTTATAAACTATATGGAAATAGACTTGTGTATAATATTTATTAAAGTGGAATATTATTAGCATTTGTTAAGAGCCGCCAGGTGACTTGATCAACTTGATCTGTTATTTTTTGTGGAAAAACAAGATCGATGAACTTGATGATGTATAACTTTGACTTGAAAAAAAAGAAAATATAGCTAGTTAGGATTAGTTTCTATATCCACCACAATACGTTCCTCTCATAGTTTCTCCACATTTGCAAAAAATATTTACGCATCAGCTATTTATATCAAATCAAACTTTTAATTTGATCGAATACATTACATAGCACACACGTACTCATAGTTGGGCAATAAATGTGTATATGAAAGACAGTCTTGCATTCCATGATTTGATATTGACATATTTTTTTCCAACGTTTTGCCGACTTTTCTACTTCATTTATTTGAGGAAAATAAGATTTCCTGGTAAAGACTCGGGGTCATTTGGTAGATTGTATCAGTAAAAATAATGTATATATTAAGTTTATGTATTAGTATTAATACAATATTGTTTAGTACATTATTTTATTGTCTATTAATGTGTATTATTAATAACACGAATTTTTAGGTATTAATAATGCAAGGAGATATAATGTATGCATTAGCATGGTTATAGACTCAATAACCCCTTAAAATCTTTTGTACATCTTTTCCATCATAATTATGAAGGATACATATGTAAATGAATATATTTTTATGTATGGTAATTTTAATTCAACAAACCAAATAATACTATGTATAACTAATACAAATATTAGTAATGCAAACATTACTAATACACTCTATTTAACATTATTTTTATAAATCCTATGAAACGACCTTAGTGAATATGGATGGCATGCAAATTCTAGAAACTCAGCAGAGGCGGAGCCAAGATTAGGAGTTTGGGGTTTCTAAATTTCTTTTTAAAATAAAAAGAGACACTTTTTGTTGATAATAGGGTTTGAATACATAACTCTAGCGTGGAAAACATTTTCACAGCTCTTATTCCTTATAACTGAGTCATCAATCAATTTTGTTAGGACTTCACAAGTTAATATACATACATATATATTTATTTAATTTTCTAGTACAAATATAGAATTTACAGAAAAACTACTAAATTCATTCGAACCCACAAACCCCTACCTAACTTCGCCTCCGAAAGAAAGGCCAGTGAATCAGTAACTGGAGTCATTGTATTTAAATTAGTTTGTTACAATCAGTCATTTAGTTGAGGTGTAAATCAAGACTTTAGAAATATCCAATGTGTGGAAGCAATGAAGAAAGCAGCCCCCAGTTGGAGCAAAGTATTATTGGAAGAGCTAATTTGTCACAAAATTATATTCAATATTTTAGTGGCGGCTTTTATATTTTTAGGACTTATTTTAATGGCGGCTATACTGAGGAGGTAGCTAAGAAGATGGATGTTAAAGTTCTTTTTATAAAAAATAAATAATGATATCTTGATAGTGTTTTGTCAACTAACTATCTAAAGAAGGCTACTTCCCCATAATGGGCCATTTAGAAATTTTAAATGAGATATTTTTGTTTTGTTTCTTATTAATTATTTGAAATTTTTTGGAAAACTTTACAAACTTTTGGTGTAATATTAGTTCCAATATCATTAAATAAAGTCTCATTTTCCACTTATTAATTGTTAATAGAGCTTCAACCTTCGGGAAATTTTTAACCAAAGTAAAAAAATGATGGGGTAAACTTGAACTTTTTGTTAAAGAATATGGATACATAGATCTATCTATTTCATGTTGGGCTCCACTCATAGTAATAGTAGATATTAATTAGATGATTTTTTAATGCCAGCGGCAGCGAGTAACAATCTTTATGATAGTTTTGTGATTTTTGCATTTATTTTCTTATTAGTTTCTGGATATATACATGTATATATTTCATGCCAATTAGTATAATTTTTTAAAAATAACAGAAATATTGTTAAAACATGTGTTTGTAATTAACATGAATTTGAAAGTGACAAATACAGGCTCAAAAAAAAAAAACGGTGAATCAATTCGACCAACTTCACAAATGAGTATGACTATAAAATAATTAATTAGTTGTTCAACTCGCATATCATATATAATCATCATATCATATCATATATTACTAAAAATGGGAAGCTCCAAAGTGTAAAGTTGAAATATCATCTTACCCCTATACTAAATAATTTTTTAAAAAAATCATATATTATTAGTTATTATATACTCCCTCTGTCCCAATTTATATGACTCACTTTCCTTTTTAGTCAGTCCAAAAAAGAATGACACATTTCTATATAAAGTAATAATCTAACTATAAAATATCTATTTTACCCTTAATGAAATGATTTACAGCCACACAAATTTCTATCATTCATTTTGGACCACAAGTTTTAAAAGTCTTCCTTTCTTTCTTAAACTCCGTGCCGAGTCAAAGTACCTCATATAAAATGGGATGGAGGGAGTATTAAATATTATGAGATGCTAGAAATCTATTTTTTTTTAATGAAATAGTAAAATGCATGAAGAATTTGAAAAGTGTTGTAAAACAAGAGGAAAATGCAAGAATACTTAAACAAGAAAGTAAGACAAAGTGTGATGGAAAGTATAAAGTTGAGAGCCTTATTTTAATCTCTTCAATCGTGTTTCACAAGGGTGAAAGACTACCCTTTTATAGGATATTCAAACCATCCTTTTACAACATTTGGCAAATACGTTAGTATAGTGTTTAATTAATATAATAAATAGATACATTACGTTAGGAATAGATCAAGAAAAACATCCACAATTAAATGGATTTGTAACACTCCCCCTTGGATGTTTATAGATAATGTGCCTCGTTAAAATCTTACTAGAAAAAACCTAGTGGGAAAAAGCCTAGTGAAGGAAAAAGAGTACACACATCTTGTAATACGCCTTGAGTGTCGCCTCATTAAAAACCTTACCAGGAAAACCCAATGGGACAAAACCTTAATTAAGGGTAAAAGAGTACAATGCGTATTTTACTCCCCCTAATGAAAACTTTATTTGATATCTCGGAGACGACGCATTCCAATCTTATATCTTAACTTCTCAAATGTTGACGTTGGCAATGCCTTAGTGAATAAATCTGCAAGATTATCACTCGAACGAATCTGCTGAACATTTATCTCACCATTTTGTTGAATATCATGTGTGAAAAAGAACTTAGGTGAAATATGATTTGTTCGGTCTCCTTTGATATATCCTCCCTTTAATTGAGCTATGCAAGCAACATTATCTTCATACAATATTGTTGGAGTCTTTGTTTGCATAGAAAGACCGCATAATTGCAAAATGTGTTGAGTCATTGATCTCAACCATACACACTCTTGACTGGCTTCATGAATGGATATTACCTTTGCATGATTTGAAGAAGTAGCAACTATTGTTTGCTTCATTGAACTCCATGATCTAGTTGTACCTCCATATGTGAATAAATAACCTGTTTGAGATCTAGCTTTATGTGGGTCAGACAAATATCCCACAACTGTATAACCGATCAATTCTGACTTGGATGCATTAGAATACAACAATCACATATCAATTGTTCCTTGAAGATATCTGAATATATGCTTAACACCTTTCCAATGTCTTCTTGTTGGACATGAGCTGAATCTCGCCAATAAATTTACTGTGAAAAAAATATCTGGTCGGGTATTGTTGGCAAGGTACATTAGTGCCCTAATAGCACTGAGATATGGTGTTTCATCACCAGGAATCTCTTCATCTTTTTATTGAGGTCGAAATGGATCTTTATTTATATCAAGAGATATCACAACCATCGGGGTACTTAATGGGTGTGCTTTATCCATGTAAAATCGCCTCAAAACCTTTTCAGTATATGTTGATTGATGGATAAATATTTCATTTTCCAAATGTTCAATCTGAAGGCCAAGGCAAAATTTTGTCTTACCAAGATCTTTCATTTCAAATTCTTTTTTCAAACACTCAACAACTTTTGAAAGCTCTTTAGGAGTTCCAATGATGTTCAAGTCATCAACATAAACAAATATTATTACAAATTCAAATTTTAACCTTCGTATAAAAATACAAGGACAAATAGGGTCATTCTTATACCCTTCATTTAACAAATATTCGCTAAGACGATTATACCACATTCGCCCTGATTGTTTCAATCCATATATGGATTTATGAAGCTTAATTGAACAATTTTTCTTTGAATTTTATATGCTTCAGGCACTTTGAGTGTTTCAGGGATTTTCATAAAAATATTGTGATCTAATGAGCCATATAAATAGGCTGTGACAATGTCCATTAGATGCATTTCAAACTTTTCATGAACTGTCATATTTATTAGATACCTGAAGGTAATTGCATCTACCACAGGAGAATATGTCTCCTCATAATCAATGTCAGGCCTTTGCGAAAATTCTTGTGCCACAAGTCATACTTTATATCTTACGACTTTACCATTTTCATTGCGTTTTCGCACAAAAACCTACTTGTACCCAACTGGCTTGACACCTTCAGGTGTTCGGACTATTGGTCCAAAAACTTCACATTTTTCAAGTGAAGTCAATTTTGTTTGAATTGCTTCCTTCCATTTTGACCAATCATTTCTCTGTCTACATTCATTGACAGATCTTGGTTCTAAATCCTCATCTTGTTGCATTATTTCAACTACAACATTATAGGCAAAAATATTATCCACCATAATATTATTTCGATTCCACTTTTTTCTCGTCGAGACATAATTTATAGAGATTTCCTCATTCTCATTATTTTCAGGTACATAGACCTCCTCTGTGGTGTCATCATTTATTATGTCTCGGAGCTCTTCATGAGCAATTGCCTCCATATTATGATCATCTTGATCATTTATTCCTTTCCTTTTTCGAGGATTTTTATCCTTGAAACCAATTGGTCTACCATGTTTTAAGCGTGGTCCAGACTCATTTGCCTTAACATTTTGTCTTATCGGGACATCAACACGAACTTGAGCATTAGCAGCTGGGATATATGATTTAGTAACCCGTGGAAGGTTAGTAAATGCATCCGACAGTTGATTTGCAATATTCTACAAATAAATTATCTTTTGAACTTCTTGCTCACATTGATTTGTTCGAGGGTCTAAATGAGACAGTGAAAGTGAATTCCAATCTATCTCATTTCCCATCTGTTTTTGTTCTCCCCCTAATGTTGGGTATACTGATTCATCAAAATGACAATCACCAAACCTTGCCGTAAATAAATCTCCAGTTCTAGGTTTCAAATATTTTATAATAGAACGAGATTCATACCCAACATATATCCCCAACCTTCTTTGGGGACCCATCTTTGTGCGTTGTGATGGAGCAATTGGAATATATACCGCACAACCAAAGATTCTAAGATGGGAAATGTTTGGTTCCTGACCAAAAACCAATTGTAATGGGGAGATGTCATGATAACTGGTTTGTCTTATGCGCACAAGTGTCGTTGCATGCAAAATAGCATGTCCCTAAACCGAAACATGCAACTTTGTCCTATCAACAATGGTCTAGCTATCAATTGAAGACGTTTAATCAATGACTCTACTAAACCATTTTGAGTATGAACATGTGCAACATGATGTTCAACTGTTATTCTAGTGGACAAACGATAATCATTAAATGCCTGAGATGTAAACTTACCAGCATTATCAAGATGAATTGTTTTTATTGCATAATCTAAAAATTGTGCTTTTAACCTTTTTATTTGAGCCAACAACCTCGCAAAAGTCATATTGCGAGTTGATAATAAGCACACATGAGACCATCTTGTAGATGCATCTATCAAGACCATATAATATTTAAATGGTCCACATGCAGGGTGAATAGGCCCACATATATCACCCTATATCCGTTCCAGAAATGCGGGAGATTTCACTCCAACCTTAGTCATTGATGGTTTGGTAACCAACTTTCCTTGTGAACAAGCAGCACAAGAGAATTCCTTTGATTGAAGAACATTTTGGTTCTTCAAAGTATGCCCATGTGAATTCTCAATTATTCTGCGCATCATATTATAATCGGGATGGCCCAACCGGTCATGCCAAATGATAAAATCATTAGAACCAGTAAACCTTTTGTTTACTACGACATGTGATTCAACGGTACCAATATTTGTATGGTACAACCCAGAAGAAAGTGCAGGAAATTTTTCATGCACAGTTTTCTTCTCCGCATTTATCGTAGTAATATAAAGGTATTCCACCTTTCAGTCTCAATATGATAGTCATTTTGACGAATAACCTTGAAACTTAACAAGTTTCTTTGAGATTTACTACAATACAATGCATTATTAATTTCCAATAATGTTCCTCCAGGTAGTAATAAGGCCGCTCTTTCTGAGCCCTCAATAAACTTTGTACTACCGGATATTGTATTAACATATGTCTTTTTCATAATCAAATGAGAGAAATTCTTTTCTCTTAGTATTGTATGAGTTGTGGCACTGTACAGAAGGCACATATTTCCATGACTCATCTTGGATCCAACTGAAAACTGGAAATTTTATCTATCTTCATAAAAATAAAAATACATAATAAGAAGTACGAAACTTAACAAAAGAAAATTTAAGTGCATGAACTTTAAGTAAGACTTTAAAAACACAAAACAACATTATTCATTTTCTAGTTCAATTATCAATCTTCAATTGCGATCCCCAAAGAAGTCTTCAGCTTCCAAATGAGTGATATCATCGAGCCAATCAAAAGCATCATCTTTCAATGCTAAATTTTCCTCAATATTCTCATCATATTTTTGAGAAAACGCTGCCTGAGCATCATCTTTGAGAGTCAAATGTGACTCTACTCGGGAATTAGAAGAGGAGGCACCGCCTTTATTTCCTTTCCTTTTGATACAGCCTAACAAAATGCTCAGGTGCCCGACATTCATTTTTCCAGTGACCTTTAAGGCCACAGCGATGACAGTGATCGCCCTTTCCTTTAGAAGGATTATTTTGAGAACCCATATTATTCTCCCTTTTATTATGACCACCACCTCGACGATTATTATAACGTCTTTTGCCCTTGCCACGCCCACACACATTATCATGGCCCCGATTATTTTGTCTTATTTCAAACTGATCGTGTGCTTCTGTCCCGTGTGCCTCCTGTAATGGAGCACTTCCAACAGGATGCGCTTCATGATTTTTCATTAAAAGGTCATTATGTTGCTCAGCCACCAGAAGGCATGGGATTAATTCGGAGTATTTTATAAAACCCTTTTCATGGTATTGCTGCGGTAATATCATATTGGAGGCATGGAAAGTAGTTAGTGTCTTTTTCAACACGTCCTCATCTTTTATAGTTTCCCCACATAATTTTAATTGAAAGTGATTCTAAATGCAACAGAGTTATACTCAATTACGATTTTATAATCTTGAAACCGTAAGTGCATCCACTCATAACGAGCCCTTGGCAATACCGTTGCCTTGAGATGGTCATACCTCCCTTTTAAACCTATCCACAATTCAATTGGATCTTTCACTATTAAGTATTCAACCTTCAGGCTTTCATAAAGATAATGATGAAGGAAAATCATAACTTTCGCTTTATCCTGACTTGATGCCTTATTTCCTTCGATTATACTATCACCAAGACCCTTAGCGGTAAGGTGAATTTCAGCATCAAGTACCCATGACGAATAGTTCTTTCCAGAAATGTCAAGTGCCACAAATTCAAGCTTTGACAAATTTGACATGATGAAAATTATCATAAAATAATTGAGTTAATATTATGATGTTGGTTTGTTTATTATAAATGACAAATTAATACTTTAAATAATAAAGTATAGGATGAGTATAAAATAAATTATATGCATGAACATTAATGTTAGAAAAAAAATGTAAAATCATGAAGCATTGAAACGGTAAGATTTAAATATATTTTCTACTTGTTTTAAGTATTTATTACCAGTTTCAATTAACGTCAAAGTTTAGTAATAATTTCAAGTTGTATTTAATACAATACTATATTCTTTATGACACACAAAATGTATGACAAGAAAATACTTACGAGTATTCTAACTATCATGTTATCATATTGCTTATTATTTAATTTAGAGTTATAAGTTAGTAGTATATAAATAAAATAACAATATAAACTTGAAACGTATTGATTATTATGCCTAGTAAAGTTTCATAATAATACCTAAAACAAGTTATATATGCAATAACTAAAATACAAATCAAAGATTTATGCAAGTCCTATTAGAGATGTTATAAACACATAAATTTATACCTGACTCTAAAAGAAAATTGATTAACTTTTAGGAAAAAAAGATAATCCCGAATTAAGTAGGTTTCAATTGGTTAGAGACTTGTGCTGATAACGTGTTGTAAAACAAGAGGAAAATGCAAGAATACTTAAACAAGAAAGTAAGACAAAGTGTGATGGAAATTATAAAGTTGAGAGCCTTATTTTAATCTCTTCAATCATGTTTCACAAGGGTGAAAGACAACCCTTTTATAGGATATTCAAACAATCCTTTTACAACATTTGACAAATACGTTAGTATAGCGTTTAATTAATATAATAAATGGGAAAAGGGTCAAATATGCCCCTAAACTATTCGAAAAGGTCTAGATATACCTCACGTTTAAAGTTTGGCTCACTCGTGCCCTCGCCGTCCAACTTTTCGTCTAGATATGCGCCCTTATGGACGTTAAATGCCAAATGGAGTTGCCACGTCATTTTTACATTACCACGTGACATTTATATTAAAGGAAAAAGGGTCAAATATATCCCTAAACTATTCGAAAAGGTTTAGGTATACCCCCTTTTAATAAACTACCATTTTCAACAATTTTTTCTTAGGTAAATCCCGAAAATGAGTAATTGACTAATAAAAAAAAGGAAAAATATGAAAAAAATATAAAATTAATGCCAAAAATTCACAAATAAATATAGTAACCTTAAATTCAACAATTTCAACACTTTTTAAATTTTTATTTTTATTTTATAAATCCCGAAAATGAGTAATTGATTAATAAAAAATATGAAAAATATAACCTAAAAATTCAGCATAAAGTCATTTTCATATTTTTCATATTTTTTATTAATCAATTACTCATTTTCGTGATTTATCGAAAAAAATAAAAATTTAAAAAAATTGATGAAATTGTTGAATTTAAGGTTACTATATTTATTTGCAAATTTTTGGCGTTAATTTTATTTTTTTCCTATTTTTTATTAGTCAATTACTCATTTCGGGATTTACCCAAAAAAATTGTTGAAAACGGGTCGGGTAGTTTATTTAAAAGGGGGGGGGGTATATCTAGACCTTTTCGAATAATTTAGGGGTTTATTTGACCCTCTTCCCTTTAATATAAATGCCACGTGGTAATGTAAAAATGACGTGGCAATTCCATTTGGCATTTAACGCCCATAAGGGCATATCTAGACGAAAAGTTGGACGGCGAGGGCACGAGTGAGCCAAACTTTAAACGGGGGGTATATCTAGACCTTTTCGAATAGTTTAGGGGCATATTTGACCCTTTGCCCATAATAAATAGATACATTACGTTAGGAATAGATGAAGAGAAACATCCACAATTAAATGGATTTGTCACAAAAAGTTAGGATTTCATTAAAAAACATAATAAAAAGCTGCATTCATCTATTAAAATGTCAATCATTACTATTAAAAATATAAAGAATGTGAAGAGTTACCATAAATATAAAGAATGTGAAAAGCTAACATTGAATTAAAGCCATAATAAAAGACCATAATCATCTATATAATCAAATATATACTGATCATTTTGACATGAAAGAAAGGAGAGAAAAAATCATGAATTTTGTGGATTAACGTTGGAAGAGAGAATTTTGTTCTCATTTTTTTTTATTAGAGAAATCTGATTCATATATATATATATATTGCCAATTTTTTTGAATTTTTTTCATAACTAATTCTTATTTGTTTCTCTACATGCATTTCAGATTTAAATTTGCAATTGTGTATACTTCATTTCTCAATCACAACATCATGTACTCATTTTCTGACAATTATTATTTGCCAATTTTTGAATTTTTTTATTAACTAATTCTTATTTGTTTCTCTACATTTCATATTTAAATTTGCAGTGTTGTATTCTTCACTTCTCAATCACAACATCAGGTACTCATTTTTTGACAATTATTATTTTACAAAAATATAATATAATATGTAGAAAAATATAACATATGTCTAAGATTAAGATTTATGAAAAGTATAAAAGATATAAACTTTAGATACATACATGATTATTAGTCCTTTGAACTTTTTTTTTTGGGATATTTACACATGGTGATAGATCCTGTTATATTTTATACATTATGATTATATTTAAAAAGGTTTACTAAAATTATTTTGTCAAATTCACAGGTATCATAATTTATAATCTTGAATTAAACAAAGGATTTATGTAGTATGTACAACTATGATTTATATATATAATAAAATAATCTTGAATTAAACAAAGGATGCATGTATGTACAACTACGATATATATATTATATTAATTAAATTTTCTGATATCACTAATTATTAGTTAATTATCTCTATCACAAGAATATATTTTTTTACACGTGTTGATCGATGAAATTGACAATAATATACTAGAGTATGAGGCTTTATAAAAGGAGAATGCTACAATTTCTTAAGACAAGATACAAACTTTAAGATAATGATGTGGTTTTATTTCATCTTCCATTGATTTTTGTGGAGTTTTATCTATTCTTCTTAAGGTACTCATTTTTGATGATATTTGTGGTATTTCATAGTTTATTCTTTTTTATGTGCTTAGTCTTTCTTTTACTATTTCTAAATCTTCTTCTATATCAATCTCATTATAACTATAATCATTTTTATCTATGACTGTGACTATTCTTTTAAAAGGATCTTCTATTTTTATTTTATTTATTTTATTTTTTGCTGTTATTTTATGTTTTGTTGTTAAAACATATAAGTTTTAACATCTAGCTGTAAATATTTTACTTCCCGGGGCTAGTTCTATTCCTGACATTTTCCAATATAATACTAATGATTTATCTATATTTCTGTCATTTATTGCTACTGATTAGTTAGCACTTATTATAAATTTAAATTT
>JAJOOF010001356.1:0-28955 GCA_029582545.1 Solanum lignicaule | reverse complement strand
GAGATATCTGACCTAGCATGTGTAATTCAAGAACTAAAGAAACACATAGCTAGGGTTCTGAAATTCATGAAATAAACTGAGCAATAACATGATAATCTGATTTGGAACATTTAAATAACTAATTGATGATGATCTGTTGATATTCTAGAAACCCTATGTCTGTTCATAATAATGGAATCAAGAATCTGACTGAATTCTAGGGATCTAATGGGCGAAGTGAACCCACTAGTGAAATCCCACATACCTGGTGACGAATTTCACGAAGATATCTTTCGATTTCGGAGCTGGAACTGAAGAAACCTCGCTGCGTTCTTGAACTAGGGTTCTTGACCTTTTTCTCCTCTCTTGATTCTAATTTTCTAAGTTTTGATTAATGATTTTGACTAAGGTAAGTTCTAGTTATGTTTCTAAGCTTAAACTGATTAAAATCTCATGATATAGGGTTTAAACGACGTATCTTAGGGGTAAAACGAAATAGGAAAAAACCTAAAGACCCCTGAATTAACTGCTGTCGGAGTGATCGATGGATTGGACCTACGGTCCGTCAATCAATCGACGGTCCGTCGATTGGGTCCCTAGGTCGAGTCTGCCCGACAGGGCTTCACTAAAACGAGTATAACTTTCTACTCGGAGGTCGGAATTAAACAAACTCAGTGGCATTGGAAAGATAATTCAATTATCTATCATATCATAGGACGCATAATTCCTTTTGTGCTAAAAGTTATGACCATCTGAAGTTGACCAATCAATAATTTTCAGCTAACTGGCTGCTGACCCTCATCTACGGTCAGACCTACGGTCCGTGGATAGAATGACGGTCCGTGCTGGTCGACCATAGTTTGTGTCAGAAGCTGGGTAAGGGAAGTCTCAATCCACGGACACAGATCATGGACCGTGGTCTGATCTACGGACCGTGGGTCTGTTCGTGAGTCGGGACTTTTAGCAAATTTTCTGAGCTGGGTCTGGGTGGGGTTTTAGTGGTGAACCACGGACCACCAGCACGGGCCGTGTTCTGACCTACGGTCCGTGTATGGCAACCGTGGGTTACACCTGGAACTTCTCAAAATCTGCATCTTTGGTCTGTTTCGGATACGGGGTGTTACATGGCCGAACAAGCTAGCGTATTCTACAACGAGATTCAGGAGTTTGATTGGCGTCCTTTGGTGGTTGTTCCTCCCTTTTCATAGTCCAGGTGGGTACAAGAGTTCTAGGCCATCCTGCCTACCATTTTATGGGATTCCCCTAACCCTACTATCTGTATCCAAGGAGTGGACTTTCCCGTGAATGCCCGGTCCATAAATGAAGTGTTGGGGAGCCGGAGGTTCCTCATGAGACCTATGAGGCCAAGCTGAGAGAGATGGATATGACATGGCTGCGGAACAACTTGTAGGCATCATCGGTCGACCCGAACGTACCACATAATATAAAGTAGACATTCAGAAAGAAATATGCGATAAGAAAGTGACTCCACCCCAAGTCTCTATCTACCGTCTTCTACCATTCCATGTATAATGTCCACAAACAAATACACTTTCATCCCAACTCCCTTCCCTATTTCTGTCACGATACGAGCCTACATCCTGGATGTGGCCGGCACTCGAGAACCATTGCTGGTCCCTGAGCAAGCCCTCATCCTGGCTAACTATAAGCGAAAGACTAACGCAAGCATACAAAAGCTTAAACACTGAATTAAATTTCATTGAACTCAAAAACTCAACCTTTATAAAAGTCTGTACAATACTCAAAATAAAAATAAATACAGAAACTCCTCAACTCTGTCTATCTATGAAGCCTCTACTATTACAGAAATGTATCAGGACAAGACCAACGACATCTCAAAACTACTAACGGTAAGATAAAGGTGATATCCTCTAAAATATAAGAAGGCTCACCAAAGTTGACTGGAATATCACTTGACCCCAACGAAATGCCTATTGATGATCCTGAATACATATATCTGCATCAGGAAATGATGCAGGCCAAGTGGCTCAGTACATGGAATGTACGAGCAGGTAAGGGGAATTCTAAAGCATAAACATAAGTTTGAATTGATGGAAAATGAATATACTTACCTCTTCTCAACTCAGTCAACTCAATTCAACTCGATGAATCATAGTTCAACTCAACTCAATGAAAAATAGGGCTTAACTCAATAAGATACACAACTCAGTGAAACATAGTTCAACTAAACTCAGAGAAATAGGGCTCAACTCAACAATAAGGTACTCAATTCTGACTCAAGATACACAACTCAAATTCAAGATACTCAGCAACAATAAACGATGTAATATCTAGAAAGCTTTTAAAACAATAGGCAATATTTCAATTGTATGCAAAAATACAATAATAACACAATTGTATGAAAATACAATACTAACTCTGTTTGTATATAAAAATACAAAGTAACTCTGTGGGAGATTCTCAAACTGACAACCATCACTATGAGTTATGTAATGATACAACATCTAGCCCACGCTGCCAGAACTGCCCTATACTTTGTCGGGGTATAGAACCTACTACTAAGTGGATCCATTAGTCTATGCTAAAAAGCATTAAGGAATCATCTAAAAGTATGACCCTTTCTACCCACGTTGGCTACATGGTTTATGGGGGTTGTGAGTTGTCTAAACTCTCCTCCATATCAGTGCTCAATACTACTCTCAAAATATAACTAGCTCATATGTTTAAAAACATAACAATTTCTGTGGTTTGAGGTTATTACTTAAAAGGTTTTCTCTTAAAAGAGACTGTACTAAAAACTTCTCATGAAACTCTTTTGGAAATCAGTGTTTCCTCTCTATTTAAATGTAAAAACATTTACTCTTGGAAATACTTAGTTCTCATATATTCATTTTGAAAAAATGAACTCAACTCTACTCTTTCTCAAACTAAAGTGCTCAAGTCTTAAAACAAGTTTAAAGTGATTGTAAAAGACTTCTCAAAATAGGGTTCATGCTGAATTATGGACGTGAAAGACTCAATTCAAGGTTCTCAATAACCATATATATAGAACTCAATACTTGGAACTCAACAGCTCCTTAACTCAAGGATTCAATGAAACTACTCATCTCGAGACTACTCGACTCATAGGTAGAGGGGACCCACGTGGGTTCCAGGGGGTTCACTCGAACCCCCTCGGCAAAATATTACACTGAATATATAAGGTAATCTTCTGTATTTATGTGGATATATATATTTTGAACCCCCTCAATGACAAGGAGAAACTAATAGCCCCGCGGTAGGTCCCCTTGAAATTAAGCTTCACGTCAAGTGTTCAAATCCTTGTGTAAGCGTATTTTTTTTATAGTTTCAGTTCCGTTTTTCACATTTTTTTAGTTTTTTATTTTATAAAACATGCTAAAAGTGGTTTTAAACCCAAAAAAATTCAAGAGCCCGCTACTAAAACTATATACTACTACTTCCTTGAAATTTTGTTTTGTTGGCTTATATACACGTTTATACTTTTATTTTTTGAACCCCCTGAACGAAAATTCTGTGTCTGCCACTGCAATCATAGGGTTCATGCGGAATTATAGGCATGAACAACTCAACTCAAGGACCTTCATGGGTGACATGTAGTAGTCCCATATTTAGGAATAAAATCTCAAAAGGGTTAGGAACTCAATACTCAAGATCTTAGAACTTGAGATACTACTCCTCTCAAAGATACTTAATTTATGGAGTTCATGCGGAATTTATGGGCATGAACGACTTGACTCAAGGGTCGACATAGCAATTGGACTCATGTATATGACTCTTCTCATTCTCATACTTACTTCCTCAAAACACTATTTAAGAACTCAAGTGTTGGCTTTAAAAAAAACTTTTCAAGATTTATAACTCAAAATAGGGTTCATACTAAAATATAGACATGAACAAATCAACTCTAGGATCTCAATAACAATATAGAAACTCGATAATCAGGAATAGAATTTTTAAAATAAACATGAACTTAAGAACTCAAAATTAACTTATCTCAAGAATACTCAAATCTAGGAAAAGAATACTCAAATCTAGGAAAAGAATCCTTGATTACTCTTTTACTGATCTGAAAGTAGATGTAGGGCATAAGGACGAACTAGTCTTACACTATGATAGTCTTACGTAACTAGCAGAACAAGGTTCTTGAAGAATCTTGAAGAAGAATCATGATTAGAATTCTTCAAACCCTAGCTTGAAGGTAAACAATCAAGAAAACCTTTCTTGAGATTCTTGAATCAATTTCTTGAAATCTCTATGACCAAGAATTATGATTTTCATTAGTGATTCATAATTGTATGAAATAATTTGATTTGGAAAGAATGAAATTCTTGGAAAAGGACTTACATTGAAGAATAATCTTGATTTTTTAAAAAAAGAATCTTGAAAAAAGATTGAAAGAATCTTGAAAAAAGATTGAAAGAATCTTGAAAAAAGATTGAAAGAATCTTGAAAAAGATTGAAAGAAACTTGAATGGAGTCTTCTCCTTTGATTTTTACTTAGGGTTTTACCCTAGGGTTTGTGAGAGAAAAGAATGATGGATTAAAAGATGAAAATCTGATTGTTTTGAGACTTATATTAATAAAGAAATTCGCAACTCTCACCTCAAGAACTCAACAAGAACTTCATAATCAAAGAACAAAGCACAAAACCTCAAGAACTCAACAATATCATCAACATACTCAATCTCATAGATGAAATTCGTAAAAGAAACTCATGATTGGCATGTGGGAGAACAAACCCAACACTATGGAAGCTTACACACCTCAAAGAACTAGGTTCTTGGTGAAATCTTGAATTTCTTGAATGAACGCTTGAAACTTTGAACTTTTTCTCCTCTTGAATCTTCTCTCTAAAACCCTAAATGCTTTCGGGATGAATGAAACTGATTCTAATCAGTTTAGACCCTTAATTGGGTATAATTCACGTTTAGAATAAGTGGGGGTAAGGAAAAAACTAAAATACCCCTCTTATTTTTGGGCAACTTTCCTTAAATGGACATCTTGACTTCAGAAGGGAATATCTCTCACATACGAGCTTGAAAATTAGCAAAACTTGATGGCGTTGGAAAGAGGACTCAGAGGTCTTTCATTTGATATCTTATGGGTCTCCTAACTCATCATGTACTAAAAGTTATGGTCATTTGAAGTTGACCCAAAACTTAAAAGAACTAAGGAATGACTTGAATGAATTCTCTTTAATTCTTTTTGGAACTCAAGGTGCTATATCTAGTAACCTGACCTTAATACTTAAGAAATTTTAAATTCCTTAGTAAAATCCTACTCACAACGAAGCATGGTTCGAGTCTTAGCTCAAATGTTTTTCTGGAGTGTTACATTATCTCCCTCTTGGGATCATTCGTCCTCGAATGACGACTGGACTGGGTATGGAATGGGTTACTCTCACTATCTCCTCTGACTCATGAACTTGCCTACTAACATAGACTGAATTGATTCATACCAAGAGTTGGGACCTTCCATAGCACCTAAATCAAGAACGATGCTATTGTGAACATAGGGACACCCTCTCTGAAGTTACCTTATATGAAACAAAGGAAAACTGGGCATGAAATAAGCATAGGAATACCATGCATGAGTAATATGACTGCTAAATATTAAGCTTAGCAACACTCCTCAACTATACTCTTCTTTCCTTATACCATACCTCATTGGCTACCACTCCTAGTTCCCTCAAGGGTACATGACTTCTCTTACCAAGGCCTGAGTCTAACGACACGCTCTTACCATATTCAAGCTTAACCAAAAATCCTAAGGTTCGGGTTCTATACCTCTCTATAGGGAGTTTCATCCCAAGAACATTACTCTTTATCACCACATTTAATCAACATTGGGCTCAAATCAAGAACTACCTCATGTTTAACAACAGCACATTCAAGCTTAGTATTCTAACAACTCAATGAACTCTTACTAACCAACTCCCTAAGAAGTTCTTATTCTCTCATCATCCCTGCCATACCAACTAGGATTTCCTGCATTACTACTCGAAACCAACTAAGGGCTCTCTTTTAACTATTTCTCATAGTAAAACCTCATCTTATCATCTCCCCCTTATGTCTAAAACTGACACTTGGAAGCTATGGACCTATTCCATCATCTCTAAACGGGTATACATCCTTTTTTTACAACTTAAGTACTATTTGCTCACTTAGTATACCTCTTTACTTAATCGGTTCTATAATCTTTGGAACATCATGACCCTCTCAAACAAATTATAAGCCTAGCTTAGATCTATCACTTGATCATGAATACTTTGTGCTTCTATTCAACACATATATTTAGTCTCCTCTAATATGATGGAACATCGATGTAAACTCTATTCTGGTTAAAAGTATACTTTATCTCATGTGGACTAGTAAATATTCCTCTTCCTTCTATCAAGACCTCTCTACAACATTATTATTCCTTATGTCACGAATAAAGGAACTCATCACTTATAACTGACTGGGTGCATGATTGCAATAACCTAATATGCCCTGTCACTATCTCTCTTTCATAGATTATTGAACCTCTACATACTTTCCTCTAACTCTGGGCACTTTCACTACTACTGCTCATAATTTCGTAACTCGTGCTACCTTTTTGGGATGAAAATACTACCCAAGCTCTAAACATACTTCCTCATAAAGATCTCAACTGAAACAGGGCTTAGAGAAGAGAGTACAACTCACTTTTAGCTTGAACGCACGATTCATATGAACATGAGCACATTCCTTTGAAAGTCAACACTTAACTCACTCCTGGGCTTCTCTCAAGCCCCTCTGGAGTCTCATAACTTCCTCAAGATTTTGCTAAGAGTAACTCATTGATAAAGAACTGACTTTGCTTTTCAACCACCTCTAGTATGGGGGTAGTCAAATGGATGTGCGAACGCACGAGTTAGAATAAGTCTCTATGACATAGCTCTATTGCACGATTTAGAGTATGAAAGAAAGGAAACTTTTCCTAAATGTCTGTAGTCACTTATTTATAAAAATGGGGCCCTCACAACCATAAATAAGATCCTACTGACACGACTTCATAGACACCGTAGGACACTTGAACTCTGTGCTTTGACCTCAATTTTTTCACGACCCAAGCCTACGCCATGGACGTGGCCGGCACTCGAGAACCATTGCTAGTCCCCAAGCGACCCTCATCCTGGCTGACTAAAAGTGGAACACTAACTCAAGCATATAAAAGTTTAAAAACTGAATTAATTTTATTGAACCCAAATACTCAACCTTTTTAAAAGTCTTTACAATACTCAAAACAAAAGTAAATACAGAAACTTCTCAACTCTGTCTATCTATAAAGCCTTTACTATTACAGAAGGATATCTAGACTAGATCCACGACATCTCGACACTACTAGTTGTAAGATAAAGGTAAAGTCCTCCGAAATATAAAAAGGCTCACCAAAGCTGATTGGAATATCACATGACCCCAATGAAACGCCTATAGATGATCCTAAAAACCTATATCTGCATCATGAAATTATGCAGGCCAAATGGCTAAGTACATGGAAGGTACGAGCATGTAAGGAAAATTCTAAAGCATAAACATAAGCTTGAACTGATGGAAAAGAAACATACTTACCTCTTCTAAACTGACTTAACTCAATTCAACTCGATGAATCATAGTTCAACTCAACTCAGAGAAAATAGGGCTCAACTCAATAGTAAGATACTCAACTCAGTGAAAAATAGTTCAACTAAACTCAGAGAAATAGGGCTCAACTCAACAATAAGGTACTCAATTCTGATTCAAGATACACAACTCAAACTCAAGATACTTAGCAACAATAAAAGATGCAATATCTAGAAAGCTTTTAAAACAATAGGCAGTAATTCAATTGTATGCAAAAATACAATAATAACACAATTGTATGAAAATACAATAATAACTTTGTTTGTATATAAAAATACAAAGTAACTCTATGGGAGATTCTCTAACAGACAACCATCACTATGAGCTATGTGATGATACACCTTCTAGCCCACGCTGCTAGAACCATCCTATACTTTGCCGGGGTATAGAACCTATTACTAAGTGGATCCACTAGTCTATGCTAAAAAGCATTAAGGAATCATCTAAAAAGTATGACCCTTTCTACCCAAGTTGGCTACATGGTTTATGAGGGTTGTGAGTTGTTTAAACTCTCCTCCATATCGGTGCTCAATACTACTCCCAAAATATGACTAGCTCATATGTTTAAAAATATAACTCTTTCAGTGGTTTGAGATTATTACTCAAAAGTTTTTCTTAAAAGAGACTTTATTAAAAACATCTCATGAAACTCTTTTGGAAATCGGTGTTTCCTCTCTGCTTAAATGTAAAAAATATTACTCTTGGGAATACTTAGTTCACATATATTTCTCAAACTCAAGTGCTCAAATCTTAAAACAAGTTTAAAATGATTGTAAAAGACTTCTCAAAATAGGGTTCATGCCGAATTATGGACATGAACGACTCAATTCAAGGTTTTCAATAACCATAGATATAGAACTCAATACTCGGAACTCAACAACTCCTGCACTCAAGGACTCAATGATACTACACATCTCGAGACTACTCGACTCATAGGGTTCATGCAGAATTATGGGCATTACCAACTCAACTCAAGGACCTTTATGGGTGACATGTAGTAGTCTCACAATTAGGAATATAATCTCAAAAGGGTTAGGAACTCAATACTCAAGAACTTATAACTTGAAGATACTACTCCTCTCAAAGATACTCAATTTATGAAGTTCATGCGAAATTTATGGGCATGAACGATTGGACTCAAGGGTCGACATAACAATATGGACTCATGTATACGACTCTTCTCATTCTCATACTTACTTCCTCAAAACTCTATTTAAGAACTCAAGTGTTGGCTTTAAAAAAAAGCTTTTCAAAATTTATAACTCAAAATAGGGTTCATGCTAAAATATAGACATGAACGAATCAACTCTAGGATCTCAATAACAATATAGAAACTCAATAATTAGGAATAGAATTTTTAAAAGAAACATGAACTCAAGAACTCAAAATCAACTTATCTCAAGAATACTCAAATCTAGGAAAAGAATCCTAGATTACTCTTTTACTGATCCGAAAGTAGATGTAGGGCGTGCGGACGAACTAGTCCAACACTATGATAGCCTTACATACCTGGAAGAACAAGGTTTTTGAAGAATCTTGAAGAAGAATTTTGATTAGAAGTCTTGAAACCCTAGCTTTAAGGTAAACAATCAAGAAAACCTTTCTTGAGATTCTTGAATTAGTTTCTTGAAATTTTTATGACCAAAAATTATAATTTTCATTAGTGATTCATAATTTGAGTTGGAAAGAATGAAATTCTTGGAGAAGGACTTACATTGAAGAAGAATCTTGAAAATGATTGAAAGAATCGTGAAAAAAGATATAAAGAATCTTGAAAAATATTGAAAGAATCTTGAATGGAGTCTTCTATTTTGATTTTTCCATAGGGTTTTTCCCTAGGGTTTGAGAGAGAAGAGAATGATAGATTAAAAGATTAAAATCTGATTGTTTTGAGCCTAATATTAGTCAAGTAATTTGTAGCTCTCATCTCAGGAACTCAATAAGAACTTCATTATCAAAGAACGAAGCACAAAACCTCAAGAACTCAACAAAATTATCAACATACTCAATCTCATGGATGAAATTCATAAAAGAAACTCATGATTGGCATGTGGGTGAACAAACCCAACACTATGGAAGCTTATTTACCTAAAAGAACTAGGTTCTTGGCGAAATCTTGAATTTCTTGAACAAAACCTTGAAACTTTGAACTTTTTCTCCTCTTGAATCTTCTCTCTAAAACCCTAAATGCTTTGGGGATGAATGAAACTGATTCTAATCAATTTAGACCCTTAATTGGTTGTAATTCGTGTTTAGAATAAGTGGGGGTAAGGAAAAGACTAAAATACCCCTCCTATTTTCGGGTAACTTTCCTTAAATGGACAGCCTGGCTTCAAAAGGGCATATCTCCCTCATACGAGCTCAAAAATTATCAAACTCAGTGGCGTTGGAGAGAAGACTCAGAGAACTTTTATTTGACATCTTATGGGTCTCCTAACTCATCATGTACAAAAAGTTATGGTCATTTGAAGTTGACCCAAAACTTAAAAGAACTAAGGAATGACTTGAATGAATTCTCTTTAATTCTTTTTGGAACTCAAGATGCTATATCTAGTAACCTCACCTTAATACTTGAGAAATTTTAAATTCCTTGGTAAGATCCTACTCACAACGAAGCATGGTTCGATTCTTAGCTCAAATTTTTTTTCGGGGTGTTACAATTTCACTACTAACTTTACCATTAAACATTCGACCCTTTTTGCCACTCTAAGCTTCCCAAGCCTACCCTTTGTGCCACCCTAAGGCCTGAAACAGACGCCTTAGACCAACTTGTCCCGCTTGACTTAAATCCCTATTATCAGACATGTTCGAAACATTGAACGACCCTAGTCAGTCCCAACACTTAAACCATGCCCAAACCCCCGGTCATCTGCCCGACCTAGAAACCACAACTTAGCAAAAAAAATAACATACCATATAACCACAAGTAATACATAGCCCGGACTCCCAGTACTTATCTCAGTTAACACACACATGAAACATGTTCCACATAATTACATACAAGTCATACCTGAGTCCTAGCCATCTTCCAAGTAACCCAGACCACTCAAGGATCTAACATGCATACATCACATTATATATATATATATACATATATATAAAAAAAGAAAAAGGTAAAATCGGTCCTCTTATGGAACCACAAATACATATACCCGGTCCTCTCATGAAACTCACACACAAACTGTTACTATACCAGTGCAGTACCCCAGCCAACCAGAGTTAGTAGTTATATCGTACGTGGTATCTGAGCCAACCATTAATATTAATGTACCGGCATGGTACCCAAGCCAATCAGCAATCACAAACAATATGCATAATCACAATGAATAATAACACTGAAGCCATAAGTAAATTAACATGTTCATTGCGTGAGATTATCAACATGATGTCATTTCATATGCTTTCATATGGTTTCCACAAAATGCATTGCACAAGTGATACTATAAAGAAATAAACATGCATACATACATAAATTGGAATACATACAACCATTACCTACCGACAAGTAACCTCCTAGACAATCCTTGATCGTCCCCAAATTCACCCACAAATCTTTCCCAGGCAACACACATTCATTCCATAGAACAATCATCATTATCTTACTACCACTATCAGCATAACCATCTTAGCCACAAACTTCACCTTCTAGACTCCGTGCTTGAAGACCTATACATGCAAACATTGAAAATCCACAAAATATAATGCAGTAAAGAAAACTAGCCTATCTAGGCGCCAAACATCGGCTGATAAACTTTTCCTATGAGTTTTCCACTCCGTGAGAACAAACTGTGATGAACGAGCACCATAATTCCTTGGGTTTTCACCCCCCTTACCTTTGCACATTGTAATCTCTCCCCTCCATTGCTCCCATACCCCGGGTGCCTTTGGAGGGTTTTTGGAGCAACCCTCGTCTATTTTCTCCCTCAAAAGTGGGAGGAAACATAAAAGAAGTTGTATTAACTAGGGTGTGAATTTTCGTCAGCCCACTATAGCGGTCGTGAATATTCTATAGCAGTGCTTCCATAGTGGGAGGCTTCCTGCTATGGCACGCTGGTGTCAGCCTGGCTGATTTCAAAATAAGACAACCTTGTCGTAAGCTTGAATTTTTAAATTTTGCATCGTATTTCAAAATATTGGAATTATGCATGAGATGTCCTTGAGTAACAATGGAAGGCCGTTACAAATCCCGACTAGAACCTCATTTCACTATTTTGGGGAATCTTCGTAGTTAATTGGTTGGTTACATGATGTCACGCCCCGAGCCTACACCCTGGGCAGGACTGGCACTCGAAGACCATTGTTGGCTTCAAGTGAACCCTTGGCCTGGTTTACTTAACTCAACAGAAGACTAAAACATAAGAAAAATATAACTCATGCATAACTTGAGAAATAATAGTTTAGCCAAAATGGCAACTCAGTCTTTAAACAACATTTGAATGATAATGTAAAGACAACTGAACTACTAACTGTCTATGAAGCCTCTAAACAACTGAGATGGATGTTGGGACAAACCCCACAACTTCCTAATGAAGTAAACTAGAAAGAGAATAAAAGAGTCTTCCGAAAAGCAAGGAGGCTCACCACTGACTCTGAATGCTCAAGCTGGATCAACGAAGTGCTGGATGTTGATCCTGGTTACCTGCGTCTGCATCATAATACGATGCAGGCCAACTGGCATCAGTACATTGAATGTACGAGTATGCAAGTTGGATTGCTAACAAACACAGGCTCAAAAGAGATTATGAAAGAAACACTTACCTTGGCTCTTCTCAACTCATGAATATTTAACTGAACTCATTTCAATATAAAGCAGTTTAAACCAAGTGCAATACAAAGAAAAACTGTTTAAAAACATGATGTCAACTCTGTGTATATACAAGGATACAACATAACTCTGAAATGTATGAAAAAATACAATAAACTGATGTATATAAAAATACAATAACTTCTATGGGAGATTCTCTAACCGACAACCAATACTATGAGCCTAAGTGATGGTACAATGTTTTACCACATGTTGCCAAGGACCATCCTATACCTTGCCATCGGTATAGAACCTGAACTACTAAGTGGATCCACTAGTCTATGCTGAAAAGCACTTAGGAATCATTTAAAAAGTATGACTCTTTTTCTGCCCATAATGGCTACATGGTTTATGGGGATTGAGTTAATATAAACTCGCGTCCCCATATCGGTGCTCAATACTACTCCTAAAAATATACTTAGCTCATATGTTTTTTTGAAACAACTTCTTCTCTGGTTTGAGATAATTACTCAAACATAGCTTAAAAGCTCTCTTTCCCTTTTTTGCTTCTTCAAAACTCTTTTGGAAATATCAGTTTCCTCTCATCTTAAATGTGAAAACATTTACTCTTGGGAATACTTAGTTCCCATATATCATTTTAAAGAAAATGAACTTTGCTCTTACTCTTTACTCAACTTCAAAAGTTAAGTCTTAAAACAAGGTTAAAACTGTAAAAGACTTATGAAAACTTGAAATGAACTTCTTTTACTAGACTCTTGACTTCTCTTGACTTTGATCTTAACTTCTCTTGACTCGACTCTTAATTGATCCTTGAATTGAATTATGGATTCAAGGATTAAGATTTGGGTTTGGAAAGATCTCATGTTGTTTAGGAATGATTCTAGATAGTTAAACACGAGAAAAGACCAAAAATCAATATTTGAAGGTGGGTTCGCGACGCAGAGGAATAATTTAATTTTGGTTCCAAAAACGTCTTTTGAGGCAGAACACCTCGTGTCAGCTCCGCGACACGAAGTAGAATTTTCAAATCAAAGGGCTAGGTGCGCGACGCGCCACTAATGCCAAATTTCGCTCGACGAAATTTTTTCTTCGTTTTCCAACCCCAATTCGCCCAAACTCGGTTATTTTTCTCAAATCTCTTTTAGATACAAATTCCCAGAAAATGTACCTAAGAACCTAATTTAAAACGACTCTATAATACGACATAACGATCTCAGAAACTTCTCAATTCATCCCAATTCAAGAACAACAATCAAATTCAAGAATAAGTCATAAGATCATCAATACTAAAACTCTTTTAGGACGAATTATGCTAAACGAAACATGTTTCGCGCGTGGGTGAATGAACCCAATGCTATGAAGGACTCACATACCCTGTAGGGTCAATTCCTTGGCGAATCCGCAACCAAAGTCGATCGTTCTTGGCGAATCTTGTTTTTCCTCTTCTCTTTTCTCTTGCGTTCTTTCTCCAAAAGCCCTAACTCTATTTCTCAAAAGTGTAAACTGAACTAACTCAGTTTTGACCCCAATTATTTAATTAAAAACGGATTTAATTGATTGGGTAAGGAAAATACCAAGCTACCCCTCAAAAATCCGGATTGGGCAGTCCCTTATTCGAACAGCCCAACTTCCAAAGGGAATAACTCACTCATATGAACTCGGAATCGCAAAAATTTAGCGGCGTTGGAAAGATCATTCCAAGAGATTTCCAACCATATCTGGAATTACACATAACTCATCCTGAGCTGGGAGTTATGGTCGTTTGAAGTTGACCAACAACTCACTTTAATTTACTTAAAATTTTCCAGATTTGCTTATACTTTCCAAAAATAACTATTTCCAGATTTTAAACTTCCTTCTAGTTCTTTCTAGTTGCGAGATGTTACAATATCTCCCCCTTGGGAACATTCATCCTCGAATGAGATTTACTCTTACTAAGCTAAGGGTGGTAACATTTAGTTAAAACATCCCAAAAGCAATTTCAAACAAAGAACATGCTCACTCATAATTTAGATAGTACTAAGAAGAAAATTAGTACCTTGGTCTACATTTTCTCCGGTTTGAAAGAGATGTGGATATCTCTTCTTCATATCCTCTTCAGCTTCCCAAGTAGCTTATTCAACAAATTGGTTCATCCAAAGGACTTTGACTGACGCAACCTCCTTTGTTCTCAACTTGCGAACTTGGCGATCTAGAATCTGAACCAGAATCTCCTCATAAGATAGGCTATCCTTGATCTCAATATCTTCAGTTGATATGATCAATGAAGGATCGCCCATGCACTTCTTCAACATGGAGATGTGGAACACCGGATGAACCGTTGTTAATTCATGTGGTAGCTCCAACTCATAAGCTACATTGCGAATCCTTTTGGCTATTCTATAAGGTCCAATATACCGGGGACTAAGCTTCCCCTTCTTACCAAACCTCATAACACCCTTCATGGGTGAAACTTTTAAATATACCCAATCATCTACCTCGAACTCTAACGCCCTTATCCTAACATCAATGTAGGATTTATGACAACTTTGTGCTATTTTCAATCTCTCTTGAATCATTTTCACCTTCTCCATATCTTGGTGAACTAAATCTGGTCCTATCAACCCTGCTTCACCAACTTCAAACCATCCAATAGGAGATCTGCATCTTCTCCCATATAGAGCTTCATAAGGAGCCATTTGGATGCTAGAGTGATAACTATTGTTGTACGCAAACTCAATGAGAGGTAGGTGATCATCCCAATTCCCTTTGAAATCAATCACACAAGCCCTCAACATATCTTCCAATGTCTGAATAGTACGCTCTGCTTGCCTGTCAGTCTGAGGATGAAAGGCAGTACTTAAGTTCACCTTTGAACCCAAATCTTTCTAAAAAGATTTCCAGAATTGTGCAGTAAATTGTGCACCTCTATCTGAAATAATGAAGACTGGAACTCCATGAAGTCTTACCACCTTCTGAATATATAACCTGGCATAATCTTCTGATGTATGGGTAGTCTTTACGGGCAGAAAATGGGCTGATTTTGTCATTCTGTCGACAATCACCCAAATAGAATCATGCTGTCTCCAAGACCTTGGCAAACCTGTGATGAAATCCATATTAATCATTTCCCACTTTCATTCCAGAAGTTCTATATTCTGAGCCAAACCACCGGGCCTTTGGTGCTCTACTTTCACTTGTTGGCAATTTAGACACGTAGCAACAAACTCTGCAATGCCTTTTTTCATGCCATTCCACCAATACACTTCTCTCAAATCGCGATACATCTTTGTGGAACCCGGATGAATGGAATATCTGAAGCTATGAGCTTCCTCCATGATCCTCTCTTGGAGTCCATCCACCATAGGTATGCACGATCTACCTTGATATCTCAATACACCATCTCCCCCTTGTTCAAAAGCTAATACTCTTTGCTTATGAACATTTGCCTTTAAGTCTAGCAAAATGGGATCTTGGTCTTGCTTTTGTTTCACTTCTGACACTAGTGAAGATTCAGCCCCATTCGTCATCACTATTCCTCCTTCTGTGGAATCCATAAGTCGGACTCCTAAGCGTGCAAGCCTATGCACATCTTTTGCTAACTCTCTCTTTTCTTCCTCAACATGGGTGGTACTACCCATAGACAACCTACTCAAGGCATCAGCAACAACATTAGCCTTACCTGGGTGATAAAGAATACTCATGTCATAATCCTTGAGTAACTCTAACTACCTACTTTGTCTAAGATTAAGCTCTCTCTCAGTGAACACATATTGAAGGCTCTTGTGGTCAGTGAATATATCAACATGAATTCCATATAAGTAATGACGCCATATCTTCAAAGCGAACACCACAACAGCCAACTCTAAGTCATAGGTTGGGTAGTTTTTCTCATGAACTTTCAACTGTCTGGAGGCATAAGCTATAACTTTGTCATTCTGCATTAAGACACAACCCAAACCAACTCTAGATGCATCACAATACACCACAAAACCTTGAGTACCTTCTGGTAAGGTCAAAACGAGAGCAGTAGTCGACCTCTTTTTCAATTCCTGAAAGCTTTTCTCACAAGCTTCAAACCATTGAAACTTCACTATTTTCTGAGTCAACTTCGTCAAAGGGGACGAAATGGATGAAAATCCCTCTACAAACCTTCTATAATAGCCAACCAAACCCAAGAAACTCCTAATATCAGTTGGAGATGTGGGTCTAGGGCAATTCTGCACTGTCTTAATTTTCTGAGTATTTACTCTAATTCCATCACCGGAAACTATGTGGCCCAAGAACGCCATAGATTCAAGCCAAAACTCACACTTAGAGAACTTGGCATACAACTCTTTATCTTTCAAAGTCTGAAGAACTATTCTGAGATGACTAGCATGATCTTCTTGATTCCTTGAATAGATTAGTATGTCATCAATAAAGACCATAACAAACATATCTAAATAAGGTTTGAAGACTCTATTCATAAGGTCCATGAACGCTGCTGGTGCATTAGTTAAACCAAACGACATGACCAGAAACTCATAATGACCATAACGGGTCCTGAATGTTGTCTTTGTAAAAATCACATCCCCTAACTTTCAACTGATGGTAGCCTGATCTGAGATCAATTTTTGAAAAACAGGAAGCACCCTGAAGCTGATCGAAAAGGTCATCGATTCTCGGAAGAGGATACGTATTCTTGATGGTAACCTTGTTCAATTGGCGGTAATCTATACACATTCTAATGGAACCATCTTTCTTTCTCACAAACAAGACCGGAGCACCCCAAGGTGAGACACTTGGTCGAATGAAGCCCCTATCTAACAGGTCCTTTAACTGCTCTTTCAACTCCGCTGGTGCCATTCTGTATGGCGGAATAGATATAGGACGAGTATTTGGAATGATATCTATACCGAAGTCTATTTCTCTCTCAGGAGGGACTCCGGGTAGGTCATCAGGAAAGACTTCTGGAAACTCTTTTACTATAGGAATTGACTGAATGGGAGGTACCTCAACACTTGAGTCATTAACTCGGACTAAGTGATAGATACAACCCTTTGAAACTAACTTTCTCGCCTTAAGGTATGAAATGAAACGACCCTTAGGCACTTCTGAACTACTACTCTACTCTATGACTGGCTCATTAGGAATCTGAAACTTGACAACTCGAGTTCTACAATCTATTGATGCATAACAGGCATGAAGTCAATCCATACCTAGAATAACATTGAAATCCATCATGTCTAACTCAACTAAATCAGCCATGGTGCTCTTGTGATTGATGGAAATGACACAATCACGATAAACTCGCTCAACTAGAATAGACTCTCCAACAGGTGTAGAAACACAGAAGGGTTCACATAGTTTCTCAGGAATAACATCAAACTTATTTGCAACATAAGGGGTTACAAAAGATAAACTTGCTCCTAGGTCTAGCAAAGCATAAACATCAAAAGTAAAGACTTTGATCATACCAGTGACAACATCTGGAGAGTTCTCTTGCTCTTGGCGACTCGTGATCGCATAGAGGCGGTTTGCTCCTCCGCCAGTACCGAAAGTAGCTCCTCTAGGTGCAGCCCTGTCTGGTGGAGCAACTGATGAAGACTGGGCTCTATTGCCCGGATTTCCACTACCTTGCTTATTTTTAGGACACTCTTTCAAGAAATGTCCCTCTTGCCCACACTCAAAACAACCTTTCTGGCCATCACGATACTTACCTAAGTGGTTTCTACCACATACAGGAGCCCAACTACCTCTTTGTGCCACACTACCTTGAGACTGTGCTGGTCTAGCTCTAAAGTTCTGTGAATTCTAGCCATTATACTCACATTTGTTCTTAGGTGCAGGTGCACTGGCAGATGATGGTGCATGCCCCTTTTGCTTCTGAAAGGATGAACGATTCACACTACCCTTCTGCTGCCCAGACTCATTTCCTATCTTCACTTTCTTATTTCTGAACTCTTCCCTGTCTCTCAGCTTCTCTTCTTCAACCTGCTGCACATAAACCATCAACCTTGATATGTCCATATCCCCAATAAGCATTGCTGCCCGGTCCTCTTTTCTTGATAGATGGCCCAACCCAGCAACGAACAAGCTCATTCTACTTCTCATGTCCTTAACTATCTCCGGAGCATAATGGGATAGTTAGGTGAACTTCAACCCATACTCATGCATACTTAGAGAATCCTGCTTAAGTGTGAAGAACTCACGTACCTTGGCCTCTTTCAGTTCTCAGGGAAAGAAACGCCCCAAGAAAGCTTCCTCAAAACAGGCCCAACTCGCAGGTGGTGCATCTTCAGCTCTACCCCCCTTTCCACTGATCAAACCAGTTCCTAGCAACATTCTTTTTAGTCTGGTATGCAGCTAGCTCAACTCTCTCCGTACCAACAATATGTATCACATTGAACACCTTTTTCAGCTCCTCAATGAAGTTCTCTGAATCCTCAGTAGTGCTTGAACCAGTGAAACTTGGAGAATTCATCCTCAAGAACTCACGAATCCTTGAAGTGTCAGCCTCTTCTTGTCAAGCTCCTCTTTGCTGCCCGACCTGGTTAGTCACAACTTGGCTCAACATCTGGATAGCCTCAGCGTTGGTGACTTCTCCTTGAGGTTGCACTTCAGGTGCATTGGGTAACTCTTGTTCCTCAACATTGTGCCTCGCAGGATGACCTCTAACAGCTCTTCGTGGAGGCATGATTATTTGAAACACGTGCAAGCACGAAATAGAAGGAAATTTTATAGAGGTTAACTCTATCACACGAAATGAATGTGAAAGAAGTGAGATAGTTCCTAAATGTTGCAACCTCCTAATTATAGATGTGGCGCGCTTCACACCGATAACTAGGACGCTACAAACACGGCTTCATAGACTTCCTAGGACTCTTGAATTCTGTGCTCTGATACCATGTTTTTCACGCCCCGAGCCACACCCTGAGTAGGACTGGCACTCGAAGACAATTGTTGGCCTCAAGCGAATCCTTGGCCTGGCTTACTTAACTCAGTGGAAGTCTTAAACATAAGAAAAATATAACTCATGCATAACTTGAGAAATAATAGTTTAGCCAAAATGGCAACTCAGTCTTTAAACAACATCTGAATGAAAATGTAAAGACAACTGAACTACTAACTGTCTATGAAGCCTCTAAACAACTGAGATGGATGTTGGGACAAACCCCACAACATCCTAATGAACTAAACTAGAAAGCGAATAAAAGAGTCCTCTGGAATGCAAGGAGGCTCACCACTGACTCTGAATGCTCAAGCTGGATCAACGAAGCGCTGGATACTAATCTTGGTTACCTGTGTCTGCATCATAATACGATGCAGGCCAATTGGTATCAGTACATTAAATCTACGAGTATGCGAGTTGGAATGCTAACAAACATAGGCTCGAAAGAGATTATGAAAGAAACACTTACCTTGGCTCTTCTCAACTCATGAATATTTAACTGAACTCATTTCAATATAAAGAAGTTTAAACCAAATGCAATATAAAAAAAAAACTGTTTAAAAACATGATGTCAACTCTGTGTATATACAAGGATACAACATAACTCTGAAATGTATGAAAAAATACAATAAACTGATATATATAAAAATACAATAACTTCTGTGGGAGATTCTCTAACTGACAACCATCACTATGAGCTTAAGTGATGGTACAACATTTTACCTCACGTTGCCAAGGACCGTCTGATACCTTGCCATCGGTATAGAACCTGAACTACTAAGTGGATCCACTAGTCTATGCTGAAAAGCACTAAGGAATCATCTAAAACGTATGACCCTTTTTCTACCCATGATGGCTACATGGTTTATGGGGCTTGAGTTAATATGAACTCGCGTCCCCATATCGGTGCTCAATACTACTCCCAAATATATACTTAGCTCATATGTTTTTTTAATACAACTTTTTCTCTGGTTTGAGATAATTACTCAAACTTAGCTTAAAAGCTCTCTTGGAATCAATGTTCCCCTTTTTGCTTCTTCAAAACTCTTTTGGAAATATCAGTTTCCTCTCATCTTAAATGTGAAAACATTTACTCTTGGGAATACTTAGTTCCCATATATCATTTTAACGGAAATGAACTTTTCTCTTACTCTTTACTCAACTTCAAAACTTAAGTCTTAAAACAAGGTTAAAACATTTGTAAAAGACTTATGAAAACTTGAAATGAACTTCTCTTACTAGACTCGTGACTTTGATCTTAATTGCTCTTGACTCGACTCTTAACTGATCCTTGAATTGAATTATGGATTCAAGGATTAAGATTTGGGTTTGGAAAGATCTCATGTTGTTTAGGAATGATTCTAAATAGTTAAAAACAAGAAAAGACCAAAAATCAATATTGGAAGGTGGGTCCGTGACGCAGAGGCATAATTTAATTTTGGTTCCGAAAACGTCTTTTGGGGTAGAACACCTCATGTCAGCTCCGCGACGCGAAGCAGAATTTTCAAAACTTGGGGCTAGGCGCGCGACGCGCCACTGATGCCAAATTTCGCCCGACGAAATTTCTTCTTCTTTTTCCAACCCCAATTTGCCCAAACTCGGTTATTTTTCTCAAATCTCTTTTAGATACAAATACCCAGCAAATGTACCTAAGAACCTAATTCAAAACGACTCTATAATACGACATGAAGATCTCAGAAACTTCTCAATTCATCATAATTCAAGAACAACAATCAAATTCAAGAATAAGTAATAAGATCATCAATACTCAAACTCTTTTAGGATGAATTCTGCTAAACGAAACATGTTTGGCGCGTGGTGAATGAACCCAATGCTATAAAGGACTCACATACCTTGTAGGGTCAATTCCTTGGCGAATCCGCAACCAAAATCGATCGTTCTTGGCAAATCCTGCTTTTCATCTTCTCTTTTCTCTTGCGTTCTTTCTCCAAAAGCCCTAACTCTATTTCTCAAAAGTGTAAACTGAACTAACTCAGTTTTGACCTCAATTATTTTATTAAAAACGGATTTAATTGATTGGGTAAGGAAAAGACCAACCTACCCCTCAAAAATCCGGATTGGGCAGTTCCTTATTCGAACAGCCCAACTTCCAAAGGGAATAACTAACTCGTAAGAACTTGGAATCGTGCAAAATTAGCGGCGTTGGAAAGATCATTCCAAGAGCTTTCCAACTATATTTGGAATTACACCTAACTCATCCTGAGCTAGGAGTTATGTTCGTTTGAAGTTGACCAACAACTCACTTAATTTACTTAAAATTTTCCAGATTTCCTTATACTTTCCAAAAATAACTATTTCCAGATTTTAAACTTCTTTCTAGTTGCAAGATGTTACACCTGAACTCTCATCTTGTTAGTGAGGGTTTGATTCCCCATAATGTAATCCCTTCTCCATTTACCCTTCCCCTACCCTCATTTTTTTTTTTAAATAAAAATATTTTCATCCATATAGAACACAACCTTAAAGTAAAATGAGGCTTAGTAGTTAGTTCATAATGCAAGACCATGAAATTTATTGTTTATTGTATGAGTAATTTCACTATAATCGTATCAAATGATAAATCCACAACTAAGATCATCCGTGTGTGTTCCTTCAAAATCCTACAAGAAAATACACTCATACATATAAAGCTCAACATAAGCCAAACGCGCCAACTACAGAGTAATCATCTTTCAATATGAATTGGCACGCTAAAGATCAACCAATGTGTAGAACAAAGATATTCACAGCTAAATTTTGTCAATAAATGCTGAAACTTGTTCTATTTTCTTCAACTTGGAAAAGGTATGAACAATTGTACAATTCACAAATGTTACAGTTTGTTGTTCATGTTTTGTCTAAACAAATAAACAAAAGAACAAATTTTTTTCAAAAAAATTAACCTGGCAATACTATTCTGGTTGAAGTATTCATATTCACATCTGAATAAGCCCCTGATGCCACTTCTGCATCCAATCCAGCAGCCCATCTCCTTAGAACTCTCAACAATGTTGCTGCTTTTCTTCTTCCCCTCCCTGTTCCCATTCCCATTATTTCCCAAATCACCCTCTCAATCCCTTGAACTCCTGCCAATTCCGCCACCATCTCTGATCCCCCTTTACGACACATGTTCACTAGCGTTGCTGCAGCGCTCTCTCTAGCTCTATCTGTTCCATCTCTTAATACTATAGCCAGTTTTTTCATCAATGGATATGCGGCTGCAACGGCCACCAATCCACCCTTCTTCACCACCACTTCGAGAATTGTAACCGCCTCTTCAGGTAATCCATCCATAATCTCCGCTACCATTTCCACTACCCCGCCTTCAATCAACTTCCCAACTGCCTCCCTATCTCCCGCCAAATTCAAAATAGCTACTAAGGCATCCCTCTTCGAATTCGTTGGCCCCTCACGTGCCAAATCCATCAATCCCTTCACCACACGTGTCTTTCGAGCTAACCTCTTCTTGTAAGCAGGTACACCTGACAAGCTAAAAATGGTTGCTGCCGCGTTCCCTTTTGCCTCCCACGTTGCACCAGACCTTAACACTTCGATAACTCCACTTAAAACCCCGTCTGTTTCCATTATCCTCTTCTTGTTTGCCTCAAGAATAGATAGATTGAGAATTGTTGTAACTGCATTAACTTGTAAGCTTGGATGCTCAGAACCTAACAGCTTAACCATTAACGGCAAGGCTACAGCTTCAGCAATGCAGGCTCGGCTATCTGAATCCGTCTTGGCTAAGACCCGAAGCTCATGAACAAGCCGGTTAGCCGATTCTACAACTTGGGAAGCCTTCAACTTGTTGACCAAAAACGACACAGTCATTCTCGTTGCTTCCAACGCTGTTTTGTTGGTAACAACGCCGTTAGATTTAACGTTCATCTCCGTTGATTCAAAGGGTATTTTCTGCTCTCTGCACCACATAGCTATCAAATTCTTCAAAGCTGAATTTGGTATGAGGTCTGTGTGGGTCAAGGTTTGACCCGTTTTGGGACACGTGGTATGACCCGATTCGAACCAAAGGGTTATTGAACTGCGGTCGTATGTTTGTCCCGTGGAAACCACCACAGGGTCTCTCATCAAGTCAAGCGAAATCGGACACCTGAAATCAGCCGGAACATTAACATCCGCCGCAGCTGCTGCCGCCCGTCGCCGCCGTGAATTTGTTCTCGGTGTTGAACCGCCGTACAACACACATTTAGCATATCGAACAAATCCGATCAACACGATGATATCTGATTTAGCTTTCTCATCTGTTTGACTTTGAATTTCCTCTTCCAATAACTCAATTTCATCCCTGCAGCTTGTAGAATCACGCAAAGTTAATTTCTCAAAAATTTCCGCTAATTTACACTGATCAGGTACGATTTCTCTTTCAATTCTATCGAGCATTTCAACAACTTGAGATCGTAAATCTCGATCCTTAGGATCGACATAAGCTAATTTCTCCGAGCACTGCTTCGTTATCAGAATCAGCAATTCCTGAACATCGTCGTTTAATTTGAGCTTTTTCGAAGGAAGAATATCCAATAAAGTAGACAATTCAAGAGTTAATTCATGAAAAACGTTACAGAAAACATCAATTTGCATAAGTAGCCACATCTTACTACAATTACGGCAATCTTCAAGCAAAGTCTTCATACGCTGTAATACTATGTACAATTCGTCGAAACACAAAACAGCAGAAGGTGGAAAACCAGTTACATGTCCTCCTCGTGATGTATTCGAATCATTTGAATATGTAAAATCTCTACCGAGAATTTCTTCGAATAATACTGATAAAAGCTTGGATTTCCTGATAATTGAAGATGTATTTCTCTTGAGAAGAAATAACAAAGGTTGTAGAGTAGAGATTTCAGATGATAAGAGAAGAAGAGATTTAAGGAGATTGCGATCGGAGAGATTCGGAGCCACGAAACAGTTGGCCGACGGCCGACGTTTTCTCGGTGGGAAAGATTCAGGTGAAACTGCCATATTGTAATGAATAAAATTTCAAACAATTACGAAAATGCTGAAAATTGAATCGTATTTAGATGAATTAAAAGTTGAAGAAATCAAAGAATGAAAGAAGACTTTTCTTGGAAGTGGTAGAGGAGGCTTTTTTATTTGTTTTAGAAAAATGGAAAGAGTATTGGATGAGTTGTATTGGGGACGGACTGTTTCATACAACTTGCACGCCTTTTTCAGCCATTTTAGTTCCTAACTTGTAATGTAATTTATATATTATATTAGTACTATTTGGTTCATAGTTAGTTATAAACTATAATTACATAATTAGCTGTTGTTAAAAGTTACAATATGGTAAGAGGGAGGAGATAAACAATGATATTTTATTGGTTTGAAATGAGGGTGGATCTATATGGAATTCAAGGGTTCACCCGGCGTTTTGAATCGAAAAGTTATAATGAATATATAGGATCAAATATGTATTTTATGTCTATATATTTAATATTGAATCCCCCTCAACACAAGTTAAGGGGCTTGGTTCAACAGCTATGGGGTCAGAAACTAGTAGGTGCGCAAGTTTGACTCTGGGCTAGCAACATTTACCAATGTTTTTATCTTGAAATTTGATATAGCTTAATTGTCAGCACTATTTCGCATTCTTTTAACCCTCAATAGAATTCTGACTCTGTCACTATTTAAAATACCTCATGTGATTATCTTATTTCGTTTTTCCATGTATAAGTAATTCTAGTTGCAGCTAAGGCACAAGGCAAACAAATCGAGCAATAAAGTTAAAAGATCCGTTTAGGCCTCTCATCAAGATTTGACTTGTCATTCTTGACTATATCATTTTAATATAAATGGTAGGATAAAATAATTTTGTGATTAGACTTTAAATCAAACATGGGACAAAGTTAATTGCAAAATTATTATTCCTATCTCATGTACCAAACGGATTATATTATACTAATGATAATTGTAACACGTTAATTACTACGTAGTTACACATTTCCTATGTTATCAACTCGTGTTTAATGTATACCACGTTAAATACATAAGCAGTTTACTAAGCATAATTTTTTGTTTGTTTGATATTGTTAGTACATTAAATTTAATTCCATATATGATTTTTTTTAAAATTGAAATTGGACAAGTGGCCCATTTTATTAATGCTCAAAAAGGGAAGTCTGACAGAGTGATAAACAATTTTTAATTTAATTCCGTATTAGTAACAGAATGAAGGAAGAAATCAACTAATCTAATTTCAGAATTTGGGTCAATTACGTAATAAGCATCAACTTGTATCTAATTATGTCAAAAGTTCATTCAACTTTGGCTTTGCTTTGATTAATTGATTGACGGTGGAATTTTGTGTCATTGCTTTGAAAGATAATGTTAAAAAACTTTCGGATTATTTTACATTTAATCTTCTTTTTTCCTTTTTTCTTTAATTTCTAGGAGTTACTGGCTTTCTTCTGCTTCAATTTGCCATTTTTTTAACTTCCAATTTTTTGAGAACACTTTTGGAGGCTACCAAAAATAAAATACTATTTTACTAGTGATGATTTGCAGCGGGTTGTGATGGTTAATGCTAGTGATTAGTAATAGTTGTGATGGTGAAGGTGATTGTCACAATGATAACGGTTGATAATAATTGTGGTGGTGGTTGTTAATTGTGATGATGGATTTGGTTAATATTGGTAGTTGGCGGTAATGGTTGAAGAATGTGTGATGTATATGATGGTCTTGATGGTTGTTGGTGACAGTGGAGATGTGATGGTGGAGGTGGTTGAAAGTATGCATTGGTTGCAATGGTGGTAGAGGATGATAGTGGTGGCGGAGGTGGTAACGATAGTAGTGACATTGAATATAATTATAATGATTGAGGTGATAGATGTGGTAGTGACTGACAGTAGTGATCGACAGTGATGATAAGAGTTGATATAATTATAATGATAGAGGTAATACGTATTGGGATTGAAATAATAGAACGTTAGGCAAAGGTTAATAATTGCAAATTTCGAACAATGATAAATCAGATGATAAAAAGATTATACTAAAAGAAGCATAATATTATTTATATGATTTGGTTAAGTGAGCTACTTATCGGAAAACTAATATAAAAAGCATAAAGTTTATAATTTTCCACTAAATCAAATTCTTTAATCACTAAAAAGTAACATTGGGGTGTTATTTTGTTATTATACGAGAACAAAAGATCTTCTATTTTGTAGAAGTTCAAAATTGCTTCTCCAAAAAATGATAACATTTTGTGTATTAAGAAATCTTTTTGAATTAGAACACAATTGCGGTAAAATCCAAATAAGATGGGAAATTCAAGGTAAATTTAATAATTAGTGTGGTAGTGATAGACAGTAGTGATTGACAGTGATTGTAGTTATAATGAAAAAGATGGCTGACAATGATGATGATAATTGACAATAATGATAGTTGTGACATGATGATGGTCAATATTATCCACATAAATATATTTTCCAATAATATTAAGACTCTGTTCAATTAAGATCTATTCAAACTAAATAAGTGCTTAAAATCTTACTAGCAAATAAACATGATACTAAATTATAAATGCATCTTCTTTACTTATTTGAAAAGCTTTTTCCCCTTGAAAGTTTAAAATACTTTATTTTCTTGAAGAATTGAATCTATAATCTTAAGATTGAAGGTGGATTATACTTTTCACTTAGTTATCTTTTTCAAAGTTGTGTTAAAACTCAAATTGGAAACATTGGGCAATAAATATATTATCCACTTTTTTTCTTGCTTTCCCCTATTTTAAATTATTAAAGTGAAAATATAATTACATATATTGATTATCTCGTGCTATTAATTACTCAATACAATATTTTGAAAAGGAATTTGTTATTGACGAAATACAGTTTTACTGATTCACAATTTAATTAATATATAGAAAATTAAAATGATATAACAAAATAAATAGATGATGAGCTGTTGGGCATCAATGCCTAACGAATTACTTCTTCTTTTTTGGCAACTTTAATGGAAAATATGATATAATAAAGTTTGGTGAAGATAAGAGATGAATTATTAGCATATAAAATAAAGGTAAAAGACAACCTGGTCTTCTTGTACATATTTGCGTTTGCCCTTTTCTTTATTTATTAAAACATAATATAAAAATAAAATTATATCTTCTTTTTCCTTTCTTTAAGCTTCCCTTTTTGTTCTTTTTTATGATTGGACCATTTCATGGCAGGAGCAAATGTATTTCCACACTTTGTGACGGTGCCATTACTTCATAAACCATAACTACCCTATCATCTAATCCTCATTCATTTCCTTGCATAGAACATTTTTTTTCATAAATATGAAAATTTCATATTTGTGAAAATTACTAAAATTTTATCAAATAAGTGAATTACGTTTTATAAATAAAATATTGAAATATTTCAAGGCGCTGCATTGACAAATCATATATCTTCATATTTCTTTTATAAGTAAATATATGTGATTACATACTTTTAAATGCACTTATAAAGATTCATTAGTCAACAATAATAATAACTAGCTAATCTTTAATGTATCCTTTTATATAGTACGAAAAATCTCTTCACGCCGAACATGAACTTTTATTTTTATATAAAATATAAATTTTTGAGTCAATTTTTTACATTTTAGAAAAAAATAAAATTATGATTTCAAATCTCAAATTCTATTATTTTTAGAGAATTTGTAATTTTAATAAATTAATGATGAACGTAAATTACATATCCTTACTCTGACTTAAAATTATAATTTCACATTGCATTGCATGTCTAAAATGAAGGAATAGGAGATAGAATATGAGTTAGGAAGAAATCAATTTCACAAACTAATTAGGTGTGAAGGAATAAGAGCATCTAATAACTTAAAATAATGCATGATGTGGAGTGGGCAAAACGTTTGTTAATCCATTAATTCAATATTCTCCAACCAATAGATACATAATTGAGTCCTAATTAATTTGAATTTTCATTCTATTTCAATTGTCGGACGAAGTTTTATTTCTCTTTATACCCCTTTTCATTTTACCATAAAAGAAAGAATTCTTTTTAAGTGGATACAAACCTAAATTTTCATTTCATTCATTTTAAAGCATGCTTTGTTGCAACTAGGGGTGTACATGGCCGGATTGGTTCAGGTTTTTCAAATATCAAACCAAATCATTTGTGTCGGATTTTTAAATTTATAAACCAAACCAAACCAATAAAACTCGGGTTTTTCAACCTCGGGTTTTTTTGGGTTTTTCGGGTTTTTCTGGTAAAGTATTCATACAAACATATAATTTACTAGTACTTCAAATATTTCTTCAGTCCTACCAAAATACAACTATCTAAGATGTTTCTTAAAAATATAACACAATATGATATGATTAATGACAATAAAATATCCAACAAAAATAATAATAATGAAATAGCGTAAAACAAATATTGCAAATTAACAAGTCATAATGAAAATGATCATAATTTAAAAGTACTAAATCATGTTAAAATTAAGTTTAATAAGTATTAGTTACATGACTAACTATTAAAGGAAATTAAAATTAGATTATGTATTTTAATTGTCTAAATCAATGTAAAACTAAAGAACAAATATTCAATATTATTGTCATTCTTAGTGTTGAATTGATTTTCTTTTTTGCATTAGTATTAATTTGATTTTGATTTAAGCTTTATTATAA
>JAJOOF010001355.1:0-35349 GCA_029582545.1 Solanum lignicaule | reverse complement strand
TCACATATAGCCACTCAAAAATAGCCTAATTACTCTCCATAGCTATAGTTAGATAATTACAATTCGTAGCTACATGTTACATGGAGGAGAGAGGCGAGCGAGACTGGGAGAGAGAGGAGAGAGGCGAGAGAGAGGGGGCAAAGAGTGGGAGAAAGGTGAGTTGTATATGTATATAGGTTAGATAATTGTATATTATACATATGTATTTGTATATATGGCAAGCGAGATTGGGAGAGGGAGGAGAGAGGCGAGCGAGATTGGGAGTGGGGGGGAGAGAGGCGAGCGAGAGAGGGCAGAGAGTGGGAGAGAGGTGAATTGTATATGTATATAGGTTAGATAATTGTGTATTATACATATGCATTTGTATATTCTGGCAAATTATACATATACAAACGTGGCAAATTATACAAACTCGAAGTCAGCCCGTGTAATTAATGTATAATGTTAGTCGTGAGTGGTAATTATAGCAAACTATAGCTATGATGAGTAATTAAGTAGTATAAGTTTGCCTAACCGCGTAATTTTCCCCAAATTTAACTCAAACAATCGATAAATATAGTGCACTAACTCGTAATTGGAATTACAAAGGAATTTAAGAACTAAAAAGGAAATTGAAGAACAGAAATAGAAGAAAAGGATGAGAAGTAGAACTCAAAGAAAAGAAATGAGGAAATACAAATATTCCATAACAATTTGCATAATGGTTCTTTCAATCTCCTAGTCCTTTTTAACAAATGGTAATTGAGTCTGGATCCAAATAAAACTCTCTAATATTTTACTCGACTCAATCGACTCAATAGTTAGAACTGAATCAGTCTCATTCATCATTTTTAGCTCATAGGCCCTTACAGAGTCAACTTGGTTCACAACACACATGTTCCACAAGAATTCCACGATAAATAGATGACTAACAATGCCCGCTCTATTATGATATACTTGCTCTATCTCAATTTATGTGACATATTTTACTTTTAGTCCGTTCCAACAAGAATATCACATTTTTATAATCGAAAACAATTAAAATTTTAATAATTCTTTTTTTACCCTTAAAAAAATATGAAGTAATTTCTGGTTATTTAAATTAATAAGCGTTTCCGACTAGAAATTTCAAAGTCATCTCAGTGCAAAGTGCAAGTCATTGGGACATAGTAGTATATGTACTCAAGACTCCTTGTAAGTACTAATAAGTCTAGTTTTTATTTTCCTTTTGAGAAACATGTGGTCAACTCTGTTTGATTATGTAACTATTAACTTTTGGTAATAAAATTATTTCTTAACCAATAAAATAAAATAAAATAAAGATATTACTTTACTACTATATAGAGAAGTGTAGAAGTAGGCATTTATTGATCGACATGTGTGCTTCTACGCAAAAGTATTTATATATTTTTTATATTTTTTTGTTATAATTTTTTTTGTTTTAGCCTTTTTGAATATTTAAAAATCATATAAATTACAATAATCAATAACTTAAAATATTTAAATTTTAAAAGACATAAAAATTTTAATTGACTCTCGAAATTTTATTGATGCAACATAAATTAGGATAGAACAAGTAACATATATTATTTGAAAAATGGCATGAAAATCACAATATTTAACAACTTAAATTTGATACTCTTAAAACTCTATCCATGCCACATAAATTAAAACACATAAAGTAATATATATTATTTAAAAATAATATAAAAAATACTATAAATTACTATAAATAACAACTAAAAATATTTAAAAACCATAATTTTTTTAAAATAATATTCTAAATTTCAATTATGTCACATAATTTGGATATCTAGTTTTTTAAGATTTAGTTTCACATCTTCATGTTTATTAAGCCGCCCTAGTGGTAATTTATTACTTTAGGAGGAATCCACCTTCAGTAAAGACAAATAAGAAAACAACAACAAATGCGCAAGCGATATACAAGACCAAGAGTAAAGTATAAACCATGATATAATCAGAGATTTTGAATTTGAGCCATGAGTATGAAATTCATTTTGGTAGAGAGCGTTACCATCTGAATGGAGTCTTATCAAACCTGAATCTAAATTAACCGAACTTCAATATAGATATCGAACATTAAATGAATTTTTTTTTAAAAACCCTTGATATATAGCTAATTAAGAAGAGAGTGATCATGTATAAATTACCAGGACTAAAAAACATTGGGCTTAGATATTCATAAGCATATCGTTCGATATTTGCTTCTTTTGTTCTAAATTATATGATATTTTGTTTATTTATTTGAGATTTAAATTACAAAAAATTTGACTATTCAATTTATAATTTTCTTTTTACTATATTGACATGAGAAGAATTGTAATTTAAAATATTTTTTGTATAGTTTTTTAATATTTTAATTTTAATTTTAAAATATTCAATTAATGTAATTTAATTTATCTTTAACAATTATTTTACCTTTTACTCCTTTCCTAGGAGATTTCTTCCGTTTTGCTCTTTTGATAACTTGAACTCATAACTTTAGATTTGAAAGCAGTGAGGAATGTTTATCATTTGAGCAACTTCCTATCGTCAAGCTTTACGATTGAGAGAAATATTCTAGCTAGGTGTGACTACTTTCAAGCATTTTGATTTTAGAATTTTCTTAGTTTTTTGGTAGAAACTTGGGTTTTAGTATGGAAAATGCGTGAGCTGTATTAGGTAATTAAATAGTAAAATCCAAATTGGAGTTGGAACAATAAGAAAGCAGGACCATATATAAGCACATAGACTTATATTAAATTTATAATTTTTATAATTATTTTGACTATTAAATTTATAATTTTATTTTTACTATATTAAATTCAAAAGAATTGTAATTTATAATACTTTTTCGGTGGTTGTAATTGTAATAATTGGCTGGTAATTAAGGTTGCCATGCATGTTACTTTTCCGGCTTTTTGTTGAGATTAAGTCAAGTATTCCTTCTTCTGGTGAGATTGTTTCACATTTAATCAGAGTTTTCAGATTCAAACTTTGGATAAAGAGAACATCTTGTTGCCTCTTGGGAGCGTCACCTCAAATGAGTCATGTAGTATGCAATTCTGATTTAGTCGATGCTCCAATACAGACTCTCTGAAGAAAACCAACAAAAATCATATTAATTCAATTTTTTATGTGTACTCTACTCGAGGAAAAAGTAAAATTTGTTGAAGTGGGTAAGCATGAATATACTTTTATTTATTTTATTATATTCTCCATACGTTTTTTTTTTTTATGGGCCAAAATATGTGTAGATTTTCTTTGATAATGGGTGGCGGTAAAATTCAATTTTAAGATCTCTATTTATTCTTATATCATATTAAGAAATGAATCTAAGAATTAACAACTTGAAAGGTGGAGATCACCAAATCATATAAACAAACCACACATCCTATAAGAACCAAATTTTCAACACCCTTACATATCTAGAACGTAAACAATATAATTAGGAAACCAATATCGAGAAACCAATAGAATTAGATGCGCTTTTTTTTTCTTCTTCAAAAATTTGGGATGGGGAAGGGGAAATGTGAGAGTGGATTACAATGTGGGGGAATCAAATCCTCATCAATAAAGGGGAATTCAGGTAACCAATCAATTAAGCTACTAAGATTCCTCCGAATGCGCTTAATTATATCCTCAACAAGGTTAATTTTTTGTCTTCTTCTTTCTTTCCTTCCTATTTTTTTGACCAAAATATATAGGGGGATTACTCTTCCAGTGGGCAACTAACCTTTACCATTAATTAATCATAATTAGTTGATTAATATAAACTTTAGAGAGATCTATACCTATAATAATAATAATAATATTATTATTATTATTATTATTAATATATGTAACTAGGAATAATGGAAGTGGACATAAGGCCAGCTGGCCCTACCTCAATTTGATCCTGATATTTAACATTGTTAATAATCACTTGACTTAATACCATCCACTAATAATTTCTTATTACTAATTAAACAAACATAAATTAGTTATAATATAGGTATCTCTTTCCACATAAATACATTAATTCTTGTAGCATGGCCAGTACTCTTCCAATTAACATTCTTAATTAGAATAGTTAATTAATGTTTTGCGTACTAAGTTTATAACACATTCGAACGCGACAAAGACTCGTCATCTTCCACTATGTTTAGATCAAAAACTAAATAGAGAGATTATATATATTAATCATATAATAAAATAATAATAATTTTTGTTCTAATCTTATTATGTTTATTAAGAGATCAAGAAGGGCAAGTATAGTACAACCATCTTACTTGCATACATGTCAAAAATTCATCCATCATATCATCCTAAAATTTTGCGACGCAAACGTCTTGTTTACAACAAAGACGATGATCGTGAATATAATAATAATAATCGTCTTCCTCCTCCTCGTCTAGCTCATGTAATAACAAGTAGACCACGGGTTAATTCCCAATCTATCTTCACGGTTTGGAAGAAATCGAGTATGAGTTTCCAAGGTACGGATGGATTCACGGTGTTCGATAAGCAAGGGAGGTTGGTTTTTCGGGTAGACAACTATACCCGAAGGAAGAATCGGGCCATCGCTAGCCGCGGCAGCCGGTCCGGCGGACTAGTACTCATGGACGCACAGGGTAAACCTCTCTTAACATTGAAACCACAGGTACATATGGTTCATCTTCATTTCTTGTTATGAATCAAGCCTGAATACATCGATAACCCTTTTAACTTGTTAGTCAATTTCATTTAGACACTCAGGATTATGCCATGTTCTGCTTGAGCACTTGTTAAATACATGATTCATATTAGATACTAGATACTTCTGACTCAGATTTTTGCTAAAAATTTTACACGTGTTCTCAAGTGTTCATTACCACGTATAATATATCACTTCCTTTGATTGTACGTGTTAGCCTCAGTAAACTGTAAATCAAACATATTTCAATTGATGTTGATGTGTATATTAAAGAAAGTGTCATATTTTATTGGACCACGTAATGACCCTTGAAAACACGTAGGAATATGTTATTATAGATTCAGGTGCTAAACTAGAACAAACCATAGTTCAGATGTTTAATGAAAGTTACTAATAAATTTAGAAGGCTATCAATATTCAACCATTAATCAATTTACGAATCATATATATATATATATACTCATGCATCTATATATTAACAGATGAACGCGCAATTACAATATGAATGGAATGGATATAGCGGAGGAGAAGATGACGATGGATCCACTCCTTTATTCGTAATGAGAAGACCTCCATCGTCTTTGTTCGCGATGATGGGAGCAAGCATGACGACTTCGTCATGCCAAGCTCAAGTATTTGATGCGGGAGAGAATAATAATAATGTCATGGACATGAAAAAGAGGCAGAGGAAGCCAAATTACAGAGTGGAGGGTTCTTTTCGTAGGCGAAATTGCAACATCACAAATTCAGATGGTCATATTGTAGCAACTATATCGCGAAAAGTAGCTAACGCTACTACTCACACCACTATTTTGATTAGCGACGATGTTTTTAGCTTGGTGGTACAACCAGGATTTGAACCTCACATTTTTATGGCTTTTGTTATTATTTTGGATCGTATGTATCCTAACTCATACACTCCCCTTATTTGTTCTGAATGTAATTGATTTTTATCTCTAAATTATCGAATTCAATTTGTTGATAAAATCGTTGTGGGAGTTCGTTGAAAGCAATTTGAAGACTAAGGCATATTCTGTAAGGGTAAAAGAGTCATTTTGTTCTAACAGTAATTATCAATTTGTTAGTTAGTTAACCACTCATTCGGAAGTTAATTAGCAGTAATTAACATACTCAGCCAATACAACAGGTAATAATACTAACTATTTTTTGTTGTTTAACTAACAAACAAGAGTGATTTAAAAACATAGATAGGGGTGACAATTTCAATCCATATAAGTGGAAGGAGTTCATTTAACTCATAGTAACTAAATAGATCACTCATATTTTTTAAATGGGTAATATAAGTTTTAACCTATTTTAAAAGATCATATAAATATGAAAAAAGTGGGTAAAATATGGAAATCCAAATAGACCCATAGATCACCCACTCACTTATAACTTTAAAAAAAAAAAAAGGAAACTTACGTAAATCCCACTAGTTTAGAAGCTAATTACTTAGATACACACTCTAGTTTGCAATATGACGAATCTTACCAGATTTTGGTGTGTCCAGCTATGTTCAGATACATGTATCTCCGGATATATGTGGTCAAAATCAGGTGTAATTTGTTCTAGATACATTGTATCCAAGTGCATTTGCATATATCTAAGATACATAGACAAATCTCGTTCGCCCTCCTCATTCTCACTCGCTACTCTCCTATGTATTCAGTATCTCAGATATATGTGAATCACCCTAAATACATGCATATTTATGTATCTAGTGTGAGTTACATGACTGTCTCGCTCGCCTCCTTTCCCATATAGCTCGCATCTCTCCCTATTTTAATATATTTGGTAGCAAAAATACATGTTTAAAGTGTATCTTTCTCAATATATGGTGGAAACTCTTAATAGTTGTAAGATAAATAATTATTTAAAAGTACAGGTAGAATTAATATACATGGTATGACTGTATGTCTAATAGGTAGTTTTCCAAAAAACAAAGGGTAACTTACAGAAATCCCACTAATTTAGTACCTAAATTACCTCCCTTTCCTTCACTTTTCATTATTACGAAACTCAACATAAATTAGACTTCAGATACATGTATCTGATGCGTCTAGATACACGTATCTCAGATATATGAGGTCAAAGTTAAGTGTAATTGTGGATTCACATGTATCTGATTCTCTTGCTCGCATTTGTCCTATCTCGCTCTCCTCTCTCACTCGCCTCTCTCCCTTTATCTGGCCGCCTCCCTCCTATCTCACCTATCTCTCTTCTTCTCTCGCTCACCTCTCTCTGTTTTATTATATTTGGTAGTAAAAATATATGTATCTAGGTGTATTTGATATCTCATATGATTTAGTAAGACAATATGTAATTATTTCAAACTATAGAAATATTAATAAAGAATTAATACATAAACATGACCATAACTTGACTTTAGTGGACAACTATGCCCTCCAACACTTAAACTTGTATAAAATTGAACAAATGGACACATTCGTCTACATAACAATTTTGTGTCCTACGTGTATTATGCAAATTTAAATGTCTACTTGTGCACACTCAAAATTGGAGGTCATAGTTGTCCACTGACCCAAGTTAAGGGTCATGTTTATATAATTTTCCCAAAAAAGGAAATCGGAATACAAAGCAAGACAAAACAAAGTAAAAGCCAAAAGGCCCAAAATGTAAAAAGAGAGAATCAAATTAGGCCCCAAAGCCCAAACCCGATTTGAAAAAAGAGACAAACCCCTTCTCTCCTCTGCTCTCAATCATCTTCTCCGATAGCTCGGAGAGTCGCCGGAGTGAGAGCAGCATCGCAAGGATCGATCTCCTTACTTTTTATTTCTCGCCTTTCATACGGTGGTGAAAACCCTAACACAAAAGGGAAAGTGAAGAGCGGTTCCGATGAAGCTTCTGGAAGATAAAGAGGGCAATTCGCCGGAGTTCAATGGAGGTCTGTCTTCTCATTCTCCTACAATTTCCACTGACATAGGTGTTTTTGTTTCATTACTCAAGAGAACGACTTGAATTTAACTCAATCGATTAACAATTTTATTTCTTCAACTTCTCCATGTGAGATGCTTATAACTGAGTATGCTAATTGTTGTTCTACAACTCTTGTAATTGCTTTAGATTGCCTATAACCATTACATAAGCATGTTTATCTGTTGCGTGAGATTAAAAACCATGTCTAATTTGACTGTTCATAGGTTAGCTATGAGCCTATGATAAATTGCCCTTTCATTAACCAAGTAATCGAAATAGTCCTTAATGTACAGAAAAGTGATCCTTTTACTCCATATATACCATGTAATTGAGATAGTCTTTAGTGTATGAAAATATTGATCCTTTTAGTCGTAACTCTTGAAAGTAAACAAAAACATGTTTAGTTAATTAGCAACTCGAGTGAGTTGGATAAAAGCATCGAAAGAATGGGAGTGAAACCTCTCGGCCCATAACCAAATCTTATATGATGGCAAGTAAGGCCAACTTTTTCTACCTTTGATGAAAACACTTGCACCAATAACTAATATATGGTTTTGCGTTCGAAATCATAACCCAACTGTGAGTGTTGATGCAAGAGCAAAACTATGTTATAAGGAAAGCAATGAAATTGTATGCTCCATTGTTGCCAGTAAATTTCTCTTTGTTCCCGTTCTTCTGATTGTATCAATTTGGTCTTCAACTCCTCATAGCATTGGAATTTATTAATGATCAGGGTGTAGCCATGAGAATTACAGAAATAAACTTAGATTAGTAGGCATTTGATTCTAGTCTGAACCTTTAGCTTGTAAGAGGTTTTGGCTTAACAATAGAATAATAACAAAAAACTGCAACAGCAAAGAGCTTGCAGGAACTCAAAAACAATTGCTAACTCAGTTTTTTTTTAATTTTTAAAATGCACAAAACCTGCTCCCTAAAGCAGAGTATGAGTAAATAAAGAAGAGTAATAATACTGTCTAACATAATGGAATAAGTCTTCAAAACACCAAGTGCAGTATCAATGTTAACAGCCTATCTGGTTGTGACCAACTAAAATCAACATTAACAGCTTCTAGATTAGTATGTTCTCTGGTCTGAGATATGACGAGAACAGGATAACGTTGATATATTGAAGCATAATGCAAAGCTGACTATGTTAAATTGTACCCTCAGCCACACCATGATCTTTTTCTCGTGGAAATTCTCTTGAATAACCAATTCTGCTTTGATATTCTATTTGTAGGTCTTTTTAATGGAAATATATTTGGCTGTGTCTAGGGTAGAGGGGCGGGCCCATTATCCACCGGTTTAGAAGGCTGTGATTGGTTCAAAGGGCGGGTCACAGACGGATTTCTCGGTTATCCAAAAAAAAAAACTGATTGTATATAATGGAGGAGAAAACTTTGTTATCTGTAAAAATCTATACATTTTCTTCCAATTACTTCTCAATGACTAAAATTTCTATGTTTGGTAATTACATTGCCTAGTTAGTGATCTATCATCTACTATACAAAATTTACAGGTCAATCTGAAATATGTATGATTGAGCTGTGTTTAATTTTCTGAAGTAGCAAGAACTAGATGATCTCCATCTCTTATCAGTGCAATGTCCTCAATAAGTGCTCCATCTTCAGTTAGTACTTCAGTGAGAGAGCTGCCAAATTTCGCAGCACCGATATCAAGTAGCTCTTGTATGGAATCCGGCAAAGGCACAACTCTTCTACGCATATCAGCTTTCTCTAGACAACCGATGGTTATTCTGCCTGGAATTCTTGAATTTCCAATTTTAGTTGAAGAATATTCTGGACCTATCAGTGAATTCTGAAAGAAATTAGCCCTTCTTCTCAATCTGCCATTGGACGAACCATTTTCGCTAGCTACTGATGTTGTTTCTTCAGGAGTGAAGATATGTTCTATATCTGCTAATACTGCAGTCATCATTGGGTCTGTTTGCTCTTTCAAATGCTGAAGGAGATTGTTCATAATTATTGTCCTGTCTCCTTTATTTGCTTTAACGGTGTTGAAAAATGAAGTACGATCCAGGCGTAGCAGTTGGGATATTCTTTTGGTTCGAACAGTAAAAAGTTGAGGCTTACAACAAAGGATACCAACTTCTCCGCAAACATCCCCTGCCTTCAACTCGCCAACTACATGATCCATACCATTCCTGTGTGATATAAGATCCACTGCTCCAGTTACGAGGATGTAGAGATCTGTAGATGCTTCATTTTGCAAAATGACATCCTCTTTTGGAGGGAAATACTCTGCCTTCATCTCAGAAATCAGTTGAAAAAGTAAGTCATTTGATATCCCCTGGAATAAGTAGGCCTTATCCACCAGTGAATAGAATAGATGATGTGAAATGGCAGATCGAATAGCTCTGGGTAGTGTTTCAAGAGTTTCTTGCTGCTGCAGACCTTCCGTATCTATTCTGTGCATCATTGACAAGTGATCTAGCATCTGTTCTTCAAGTCGAACAGGCAGATTATTCCTTTGTGCAAAGCTTGAGGCAGCTTGAATAGCATCCCTAAATTTCTGCGTCTTATTGGTTCCATGGACAACCAAGTTGGTCATGTTTCCAATAAGATATGCAGTCAGCCCGAGGTCGAATAACATGTAAACCATGGTGAATATCATTTCCTCTGTAGTGACAGCATGCAAATCCCCATAGCCAGTTGTTGTAAGGGTTGTAATGGACCAATACATAGACATTACATAAAGATCCCAGATACTCCTATCATGAAGATTTCCCAGTGAAAGCCATGTTTTACTAATGTCTTTAATCCGAGCAGCAAGAAAGTAGTAGAAGCAGCCAGCAGAATGAACAGCAAAAAGAGTGACACATACAAGCTTGAGTACTCGAATCCCAAAGTAACTCAACTTGTTGTTTTTCTCCAATTCGACAAACATGGCACTGACTCTTCTGAGACGCCAGAGACGAAGCATACTCAAGAATCCATATGATTGAAGAATGCGAGGCAATGCTTCGTAAGGGATAGTGGATATGAAATCAAAGATAAATCCATATTTTATATACCTCAAAGCAATGCGCTTTGGGTCATCAATCATAGTGTAAGTTGATTTATCTAGATATGCAACAAAGAACAATGAGAGGATAATGTCAATGGCAAAAAAGAAGTTGACTATGTTATCTAAGATGGCAATAAGTCCTTGAGGTGTTTCTAGAAATCCAATCTGAAAAGGTGATGCCCATGCTGTGTAGAAAACAAGAAGCACCAAAAATGCGTCCCAAACCTTGTAACGGGGATTAATAGGGGAGATGATGTAGTTACGAAGCCTAATTTTGCTATCACTATGGCCGCCAAGAGAAGGAAGAATACCACTGTTAATACAATAGTGAGAGCTTATATCCTCCATTGAATACACTCGAACCTCGACGCCGGCCTCTGCCACCCTCTATTGTCTGTGTGAGAACTAACCGTTATGCTATATAGAAGAGAAAGTCATTATTCTTATGGAAAAGGATTACGACTACTTGTTGGAGAAGGCATAAGACGTCTTTCCTTTCCTTATTATATTCTACTTACACTTTTTTAGATGAGAGACTATTTAATATTTAAATGTCGAGATTATATTACATTAACGAGCCTAATTTATATTACACATTACGTTTTTGGAAACTTTTTTATAAACCTGTATTACGAGCGCAATCCTTTTCCTTGTAGGACAGTGACACGCATATTATACAAGTCCTCTATTTTCATGATTTTTGTTTTCTCAAAAAAGATGTATGGAAAGGTGAAAAGAAAAACTTTTTTTTTGGGGTAAAAGATTTACATAAACAAAGGTGAAAAGAAAAACTTTGAAATAATTTGGGATGAGAGAGGATACATTGCTATTAGATACTACACGCTTATAACGATTCACATGCATGCGTTTACCTATAATTATGTAGTTACAAACAGTATTCATATAGAAAGCACACAACTCTGGAAATAAGATAATAAATTTGACTGTTATATCACATACTAAATGAAGCAACTTAAAATTTTGCGTTTATGTGTGTATATTTTATGTTGTCAATACACATACAATCATGAGGCAAACAATCCAGTGCACATAGCCTAGCAAATTGGACAATATAGATCAATAATTATATCAAGAACTAAATAAGGCAGCGACTATAAAGGAGGAATTCAAAATCTATCTTAAATATCAATAAAAATCACATATATCATATATCATCCATTCAAAACATGCAACATGAGTATTAAGTTTTGGTTAGTTTCGAAAAAAAGCAAGAAAAATGCATCAAACTTAATAACCAGAAAAACCAGTGCCCCTAATGGGATCGTTATCATAATGTACATCATCTCTCCTGAACTTTTTAGCCGTAGAACCATCCAAATCTTTCTTGCTTATGTTCCTCATCTTCGAATTTTTTATATCTGCAAAACATGTCACATAGAGTAATGTCATGACCAAATATCTCATATCATGATGACATCTACTACGTCCCACCACTAGGTAAGCTGAACCCATAGCCCAAAATCAGAAGCAACATGCTATGACACGAAAGAGAAGAATGCGGAAGATAAAAAGACAATTATCAAAATAAAAGAAAGACAAAAATCAAATGTAAATAATATATCCCCAAAACCTGGTACCAATCGATATTCAAGCTACTAATCAAAATAGGAGATAGTAAAAGTAAATACAAATATACAGAACCATCTCTGAATTTAAATAAAGACTAGTCCAGCCAAAAACATAAGGAGAAAGACAACTCCAAATGTCAGGAGCTCACGCAGTCTCTGAATCGAAGAGCTACTTCATGCGAGGCACACTTCAACGACAAGAAATCGTACTAGGATATGCAGGGTGCAGAAATGTATAGTATGAGTACCAACAAGTGGTACTCAGTAGGCATATGTCAACTGAGCTCCAAAGATAAATCAAGCATAAATAACAAGTAAATAAGGAGCATATATTACAAGTAGCTAGAAAAACGAGAACGCACAGCAAAAGTAAGCAAAGTCAAGGAAAGGTGATAAAAAAAAAAGTAGGCAACTAAGACAAATGAATGTACCTGGAGGCTCTAGCCCAACAACCTAATCAGAACAAGATTCTACTCCGGAAGTCAGCTCACCTAAGATATACTAACCGCGACCACCACAACCCATCATAAAAGCCAATTGGCCACTCCAGTCCAACTCATTTTAAAAGTATCAAATAGAGGGAAAACAAGGGCGAATCTAACCCTATCATATAAAGTACATGTCACTATGAGAAGAACGATATCCATATTGCTATAATATAACCCGGTCACAAAATAGGGTCAAAATTAAGCCCGTGGGACCCATTAATGGAATTTTGAAATTGAACCTGTCACTAGGCCCCTAATATATGAAGGAACTTGGGGTCAAAGGTGTTCAACTACCCCTATAGTGGTTGGGCGTTTCAGAAGTCGCAATAGCAGGGCCAAAAATCAGCTAAGGCTCAGATTTTTGTTTGGGTGGACAAAGTGGGCACAAACAAACTATGCTATCCTACAAAATTCGACATTTCAGACTCAATAGAACCGTTGAGACTTCATTAGAGGTCATCTCGGCAGGAAGTGGCCCTAGACCACATGGCTCAATTTTAGTCACAAGACATAAGGTTGCTCAAAATGAGTTCTGAAGTCTCGGGACCCAAGTCAAACGTCCTTTAAGAACAAACTCGACGTTCCAGAGCTAATGGAACCATCAAAATCACATTCAAGATCGCTTACCTGAAGTTTTGACAAGAGTCAACCATTCAAACTTTAGATGCTCTAAGACACACATGAAAATACTCCTCCTAAGCACACATGATCGACAAAAGAAAAAAGGTAGATCAATCAAACTTTGGGGGGTGGGGGGGGGGTACTAAAAAAAACATTAAATTAGCTATCATCGATAAATATTGTTAAATTGTTCATAGAACTTTTCTATATGTTTAATAAGACTTTCCATCAAATACGACACAAATATGTGAAATTGATGTTATGAGCATCGATTGCTACATGCTCATCACATTCTAATATATGTCATGTAGTTGCTCTAAATTAACATTTTCCACTATAATCGATTGCTACATGCTCATTACATTCTTTTATATCTTTGGTCTAGCTTGGGATGTTTATGGTTTGCTATCTAATTAGTTTATTTCTTCTTCTTTCTGTTATATTTCTTTTACTATAATTGTGATATTTATGAAAAAAGAGTACTAATATCGAATTTTCGTTGGATATTTAGTAAATTATAAATGCATACTTGCACTGTGATTAATTCATTGTATAGTATAATTTTTTTTTTTACAAAATTATATGACAATGAATTTGGAATACACGTGCAAAGCCCAGAGACTAGTATAGTATATATGGCCTACAATCGATTCTTGCAATTTCTTTCATGTCAAAATACTCCTCCAAAGACACATGACAAGAAAAGGAAAATATATTTGCTCAAGTATTGCAAATATTTTTTTAAAAATAGACACGGTATAAAAAATCTTCAATCGTCTACAAAATTAAAAACTTATAATTCAGCTAAATAGTAAATAATATAGAAAATTATGGTATATTAATACACGATTACATAAATACATCTTAAAGGGAGCACAAAATGGGGACATAAATGAATCTTACAAGGAGCAAGGAGGGGGAGCAGAAATAATCAAGTATGGGACTTCACATCCTCACGTACATAAAGTTCAAAGATGCTAAATCAAAAAAATATTAATACAACAAAAAAGTATGTGTAAAAATAATTGAATTCAATAAAGACGAAAACTTTTAAGGTATAGATTATAACAATTACAATTTAAAATACTTAAAACACAACAAGGAAAAATCTCTTGATCAATAGATCTAAAGCAATTTTGTTCATGAATAAAAATAAAAAGCAATGGCTGAAATTTTTAGACCTCTTTAGAATAAGTAATCCTAGTTCTATCATCTTCACACCCATCCCTTCCTTTCCATATTTGTACAATTAAATCTAGAGATCTAACTATATAGAAATTTAAAGACATAATCTATGACAGATTCTGGTCAGGTTTCAACAAAATCAAAATTTAAAGCAAAAAAATATAACATAGAAAAAAATTAATGCAAGAAGATTTATATCAAGAAAGATTTTTTTTCACAAAAACTCCTAAAAGAAAAGATTAACACCAACCTCGGTGTGAATCAAGTGTTGAAATGTTTTGGCGACAATGAAAGTAAATGGAAGAGAAAAAATGAGTGGGTATAAACTATTTAATAGAAGATTGAGATTACAGTAATCAAGATTCGTTAATTGAGAATGAGAACAACATTAAAACAAGATACTGTAGCAATCAAAAGTCAATAATTGAGAATAGTAACAAATTTAAAATAAGAAATTATAACAATCCAATATTCAAGAATTGACGATTGGAAATATATTAATTAACAACAATTATATAAACACAACGAAAAGCATGGACATGAGGAAGTGGAGCTTCTTGGCATTTAAATTCAAATTTAGTCCATAATAGACAAAGGAAAAAAACATATTTCTTGTCCGAATTAAAAATAAAATTGTGCGGATCTAAGCAAACCAACTCAATTACAAAAAGAATGTCCGACTATAAAAGGTAACGAGTTAATAACTTTAACTCCACAAGGAATTAATTTGAAAATGTGAAAAGGACCTTATATCAAGAAATTCTGATAGTACAATTTCAACCTAGCATATTTGGGAATAAATAGACAATTACAACAATGAATTTAAAATTTAATCATAGTTAATATCTAATATAATAAAGAGATGACTAATCAACCCAAAGATTCTAGTGGTATATCTACTTAAAGTTTGGAGGTCTAAATTGATTCTTGAATTTGAGTATCTAAGAAAGTGGATTATATTATGGTTTTTACGAGTCCGAAACTAAAAGGGCAACAATTTTTTTTGAAAATTCCAAAAGGGTAACTCAATTAATTATGAAACCAAGGGGCAACAATTGTTAACACCGTTTAAATTAGGTTTTTAAAAACGAGGCTCAAATTTCAATGAGCCTTACAAGGCTCAAATTCCTATGAGCCTTACAAGGCTCAGTCGCCAATGAACCTTGCAGGCTTCTTTTTTCTTTTTTTTTAATATTCTCGATCGTTTTATTTTGTTGTTTGTTAAAAGTCTAATAATAATAATAATAATAATAATGCATAGTTGTTGATATGATGCATAAAGATGCACACATGTTTCTATCTAGACGGACATATACATGTGAATATGTAGTGTGGTTTCTTTCAATGAAGATAGAGACAAATAGACAACTCTTGTTACCTTTTTTTCTTTTTATGTTATATTATATATTAAATTAAAATCTGTAAGATTTAGTCCAACTAAGGAAAAAAAAATACTATTAAAAGAGGTTCAAATTTATTCTGCTCTAATAGTAGAATTTCATGGGGATAAAAGAATTTTGTAGAAATAGCGTTATTCCCACCAATCACTTTTCGGTCATATCTTTGAAAAATAATTATTGTTTCTAAATTTTAAATTTAACATGTAAAGTCTTATGATATTACTTTATTTATAAAATTATAAGACGGTAAATTTAAAAAGTTATAAGACGGTAAATTATAAAATTATAAGACGATAAATTTTAAAGTTAACATGTAAAGTTGTCCTTTTTGCTCCAGAGTCGTTTATTATGCAAGTCAACATATAGTGATTCTTATTCTTAATTATATTCTTTCTTCAAGACCATGTCAAAGCCCATGAATACGTGTTGAATCTTTCAAAAATATTTTTTTTTTCACGACAATTATTTTAGATAATTTGATATTATTTAGTACAACATATAAGGGAACATGATAGAAAATATAAAAGACAACACTTCTAGAAATTTCAAATAGAAAATATAAAGGACAACATTTCTACGATTTTCAGTTGCTTGTAGTTCATAATTAACTAAGCTAAATCTTCAATGAAATGACTTCAAATTTCATCAACAAATCACTTTAAATATCTCATAAAAATCTTCAATGAAATGACTTCAAATTTGGGTTTTGAAGAATTCAACGAAGGAAATTATGGTTTTGTACAACGTCAATTTCAAAACTCACCATTTCATGCTGGGAGATTGAGTTTTTCGACGGTAAACAATATACTCTTTAAATAATTTATAGAATATTTTATTTATATTAAATTATATGTTAATGATTTACATCTTATTCCAGGATGACATGTCACAAAATCAAAATGATGATGAAGTTGGACCTTCACAACAATATGTATGTTGTTATAATCGATAAATTTTCAATTTTGACATTTATAAAATATTAATAGAATTCAGTAATAAATATAATTTGGCAGGACATCAACAACCCTCGAAGAACAACAAGGCCACACGTACCCACCACCTGTGGAACCGGTAGACATAAACAACAACAACAACCGCATCAAGACAGACGATAATCTCTAGAAGTGTTGTCTTTTATATTTTCTATCATGTCCCTTATATGTTCTATCAATTTTTTACAAATTATATATATATAAAATTGAAGTTTTCGAACTCCAACATATATGCATGGTTCATGTTTACTATAAATTATTTAAAGGGTATATTTTTTTTTTTACCTTGATATGAAGTATAATTTTTCTCATGTTTTCAACATATTCATCAATAGGGCATTTCCACCAAAATAAAGTATGACTAAAGAAGGCTGAATTTTATCATTTTGCAAGTGAATAAACCAAATTATAATTTCACATTAAAAAAAGTTAAAGAAAAAAAAATATCAACTAAGTAGTAAATAAGGTCTAAACTATTGGATTTAGTTTGTTTGAAAAGCCACAAAGTAATGGCTAGCAAAAAGGTCTAAACTATCTTTATGCATCATATCAACAACTATGTATTATTATTATTATTAGACTTTTAACAAACAACAAAATAAAACGAGAATATTTTTTTTTTAAAAAAGAAAAAAAAAAAGCCTGCAAGGCTCATTGGCGGCTGAGCCTTACAAGGCTCATAGGAATTTGAGCCTTGTAAGGCTCATTGAAATTTGAGCCTCGTTTTTAAAAACCTAATTTAAACGGTGTTAACAATTGTGGCCCTTTTGATTTCATAATTAATTGAGTTACCCTTTTGAAATTTTCGAAAAAATTTGTTGCCCTTTTGGTTTCAGATTTTTACTCTATCATTGCACCATTGTTTTTCAAAATACTTTTTGAAAAAAAAAAAAGGTTAATGCATAACTATTAGAAGGAGTGTATAATAAAATAGTTTCAAAGTTACAATTTCATTAAGTAAAAGTTGTTTACTTTCACTATAGAATAGTCATATTTCACTAGAATTCTAAATGCATCTCTAGACTCTAGAGTTACTTGTATAGGTAGTGGTAAAATTATAGTAGTTCATGAAAATATTCCTTACTATATATCATATGGAAAAAATTATCATATTTAATAATGATGTGAAATATTTTTAAAGTTACTTGTACCAATATTAAATTATAATTATTTAATTAAAAAAAGGCAAAATAATATTTGCCTCAAGTATGGCAAATATTCTTTTAAATAGACACGATGTAAAAAATCTTCAATTGTCTATAAAATCAAAAACTTATAATTCAGCTACATAGTAAATAATATAGAAAATTATGATATACTAATATACAATTACATAAATAAATCTTAAAAGGAGTACAAAATGGGGGAGGACATAAATGAATCTTACAAGGAGCAAGGAGAAGGAGCAGAAATAATTAAGTATTGGACTCCTTATCCTCTCGTACATTAAGTTCAAAGATGCAAAATTAGAAAAATATTAATACAACAGAAAAGTGTGCAAAAATAGTTGAATTCAATAAAGACGAAAATTTCTAAGGTATAGATTATAACAGTTACAATCTAAAATACTTAAAACGGAATAAGAAAAATCTCTTGAATAGTATTCTAAAGCAATTTTGTTCATGAATAAAAATAAAAGGCAATGGATGAAGCTTTAGACCTCTTTAGAATAAGTAATCCTAGTTCATATCCTCTTCACACTCATCCCTTCCTTTCCATATTTGTACAGTTAAATCTAGAGATCTGTTTATATAGAAATTTAAAGACATAATCTATGACATATTATGGTTAGATTTCAACAAAATTAAAATTCAAAGCAAAAAATTAATGCAAGAAAATTTATATCAAAGGAAGATTTTTTTCACAAAAATTCTAAAAGAAAAGATTAACACCAACCTCGGTGTGAATCAAGTGCTGAAATGTTTTGGCGAAAATGAAATTAAATGGAAGAGAAAATATGGGTGGGTATAGGCTATGAACTATTTAATATAAGATTGAGATTACAGTAATCAAGATTCATGAATTGAGGATAAGAAGAATCTTAAAACAAGATACTATAGCAATCAAAAATCAATAATTGAAGATAGTAACAAATTTAAAATAAGAGATTATAACAACCCAATATTCAAGAATTGACGATTGAAAATATACTAACTACCAACTCGACTATGATCATAACAACCTCAACTCTTTTTTTTTTTAAATTTTAGTGGAGATATTAGAACTCAATATTCACAAACTCTCAAAACTTTAATCAATACCAGTACAATAAAAAATACTTGTTTACTTGCATCAACGATAAAAAAAAAAGTAAATTTTGTAAACTTGGGGGTGAGTTGTGTGCTATTTTGGAGTTAAAATATAGTACTTCTAATAGACATTCATGCGCATTCATTCAAAGCATACAATTAAATTAAGATAACAAATTTAACCGCACGTTAGGCACAATACATAAATATGTCCTTTAACTTGGCCTTAACTCATATTTATGTTCTCCAACTTTGGGTGTACACAAGTAGACACTTAAACTTGTATAAAGTCGAACAAATAGACACATGTATCCTACGTGACATTCTACATGTCAATTTGCATCTTACGTGGTGTCCTACATGTATTATGTCACGTAAGACTCATGGATCTACTTGATCAATTTTATACAAATTTAAGTGTCTACTTGTGCACAACCAAAGTTAGAGGGCATTTATGTGAAATGAGGCCAAGTTAAAGGGCACAAGTAGACACTTAAACTTGTATAAAGTTGAACAAATAAACACACACATATCAGATCAAGCTTTATAGAAGGAATGAGTTCATAGACCTGTATCCCTAGTCAGATAGTCAGGACTCAGCCAAACAACATTACAAAGCGAACAACGGAAAATTACTAGTGATACATGCAAACACACTACTTTGGGTCGACGGACTCTTTCCTTGTTTCCTTCGACGTAGACTAAAAATGATGAGAATCCTATCGAGAAAGAAGAGGCATAAGCATCACCTCTCGATCCAATCAATCTTAGACAACACTAAAATGAAATGCTCTAGATGCAACATCTTGTACTGGATAGCCCCTTACCGAGAATACCCTAGATTAATGTGCATGAATGTCTATGTCAATGTTATATATATTTCAGCACAAGATTCAATTTCCAAAACAAACATCCATAAATTTCATTTCACAAAATTTGGTATAATTTTGTATTCGAACCAAATTTGTGATGGTTTCAAAACATATCTTAATTTTAAATAATTCCTTCTTTTCCTAATTCTTAAATTCATTTGAACTTGAAAACTTTTAGTTGAACCTATAATTTTTTAAAAAGATTCTAAAATTGGCATTAAAATAAACTATTAAACCCACCAAAAAACCAACAAAAGGAAATGGTTCCAATTAAATGCACCAAAAAACTACAAGACGAGAGTATTTTTGACACCAAAAGCAAATAACAGGTAAAATTGAGTTATTTCTGATAGTTCGAGGGCAATTTTGCCCCCTTTTTGCCACGTTGAACTGTCATGTCAACACCTAAATGGTTTATGCACCAACATCACAAGGGTAGACGGAAAGGATATTTTTGATACCAAAAACAATCGAAGGGTAAAATGTGAGCTATTTCAAATAGTTCGAGGGTATTTTTAGCCCTTTTCCATAAAAATAAACTTGCACAAAATATTATTGATACAAGTAACCAGGACGACAACTTCCTTCTAAGTTTCACATAAGTCAACAAATATTTACTAGCACAAAAAGGAAGACATAAAATGGTATTCCTGAAGATGTACAAATTATCTTATTTGTCAGCAGCATTTTTCTCTTAACTGCAGAAAAATTTACCAAGAATATTTTTTACTATAACAATAAAATTGACTCCGATTGTGCATCGATCCCTTCCAAGAAGATGAGGCCATCGAAAATTTGTCATCCAATAGCAAAAGGGACAGTGAATGTAAACTTGAGACGACGACCCATCAAACAGGCAAAAAAAGTTAGTGTAAGGACTTTGGAGTACGATCAACTGCAGACAGGTGTTTCCCTGGTGTTACGCTGCAGGAAGAGTTAATTTCACGTATGGTTACTTAACTTTACTCACTATAACAGTAGGTTTACTGTTGTAGACTTGTAGTGGATAAAACTCGGTGGTCATTATGTGAAATTAACTCAGCTCGTTGATCGACATTTCTTTTGGGACCTTTAAACTTAAATTATTTGTATCCCATCCAGCATCAGTTAGTTGTTGTAATAGATCAGGAAATCTATCTCTCAATTCGACCAAGCTCTGTTCAAGTCGATCGAAGATATTATCTGACCAGCCCCAGTTTTGATATAGCCAATAGGTTTGCCATACACTACGAAACACGGATAGGCTTGTGGCTCCTTCCTGCGGGGAAGTGAGAAGAGACTTAAGCATTGCAAGTGAAGTGAGAGCTCTGTGTCTTAAGCAGAGTATAATTAGTGCATACCTTGAAAGATACAAAAACCTGAAAATCTGTTGGCAATTGTTGATTTACTACAAGAAAATATTTTTCCTCCTTGTACATATGAAGGAGTTGCTTGATTTGCTGCAAAGAATGAATCAAACATCACCTTTCAAGAATACCGTCACAATTATGATTTCTTTAAATCGTCGTACAAATCCAAAAGTTCTCTGAATCCGATTGCAGATTCTATGAACAGTTCACTTGACTTCATGAAACTGACATTATTCTGCTATTATCTACCCAGGATATAAGTTACTTCTTAAGCATAAACCAACTAAACTGGTCATAAAGTTATATATGGGACAAAGAAGGCAATACCATGGATCTGTATTTGCCCACATTGATCATCTCCTCCAAAGATACCTCAAAAATAATTTGTGGCCTTAAGAATCTTTCCCACAATAAGATGCTCTCCATCCTATTGCATTCATTGATTCCTGGTCCACATGGAGTAACAGGCCTGACTTACCGCATAGAATTAAAGATTGCACAGAAAACAAGACTGAGTTTACCTGGAACTGTACAGTGTAAAACATGAGAGTTCACTAATATGCGAGCCCGTTTGAGATTTATCTGCACAAAAGCAGAGTAATCAGAAGTCAACAAGCCAAGGAAAATTCAGAAGATTGTTGCTTAATTCCAATTCCCTGCTTCATTATCATTTGTTGTACTAGCATAGTTGTGCCCTATATATGGAGAAAGAAAGCTTTTGGAAGTTGAATTGTTTAAAAAAAAATCAGAAATCTGATAGGCCAATATATCAAACATTTGGGGACCCCTCTTGTGGTCTATTAAATAGGTGAATGGCATCTTGCAATTAACTTACGCTCAGGGTCCACGAAAATAGATGAAGATGAGAAGACAAAGTGTTAAGGAAATAAAACATTACTTGATAGTAGTGTCAAATATCGAATGTTCCCTACATATTTTGTGGCAAGTCAAAATGGCTATTCAGTATACTGATAACTAAGAATAAAGTCTCACCGTGTTGAACTGCAGAACTGAAAGAGACTGATAGCGAAACCAAAGATGTAGGATCCGCACACTTAACCATGTTAGTGCCAATGTAGGATAAGACTTTGAGATATTAGGAGTATCCTGCATTACATTTTCAGAAGATAAAGTAAGATCTAAATCTGCAATTATGGAAAAGATGACTATTATATTGGCTGAGGAAAGTTATCATATGATGGGACGGACCTAGCTTCAAACCATATAAAACAAACATATGTCGTACCAAAGCTAGTATGCCAAGAGAAAGACCTAGCAGCTCAGCTGCTACTTCCCAGACTTCCTCCTGTCATCAATATTAGGTTATTCAGAAATGTTACAAGGAGAAATCCATAAATTATCAAACAAAAGCATTACAAGAGTGAAGGGCCAAAAACACACCTAAACAATCCCAGTTTTTTGAGTTTCCTGCCGAACTATTAGGTGTTTACTTTTCCTACCTGAACTATTACCAACTATTTATCAAAAACACAGTTTCCTTTTCCGACCTGAAATATCACCATCGTCCAGGTAGGAAAAGTAAACAACTGATAGTTGAGGTGTATTTGATAAACATTTGGTGATTATTCAGGTAGGAAACTCGCACACCTGATAGTTCACGTGAAACTCAGAAAACCGGGATACTTTAGGTGTGTTTTTGACCTTTCACTCAAACAATTATATTAATATCAATAATTAGGGCTATTTCATCCGAATACTAGAAAATTTATCAAGAACGGTTTCTCTGAAGTTCATATTTAAACATTTTGGGACATACATCTCTGACCGGAACTCAATAGTTAGATTATTTTTACGCTGGTCAACAAACTACCATGACCCTCCTTAATCCAAGTTTGAACCATTAATAATCTTATGAAATACTAAAATACATACACAAACTTGTATATTGGAGAATTCAAAGAAACTACACATTGGCCGTCCTGCGGAAGAAAGCACCGAGGAATAAAATATATGGAACTTACAAATTTAACACAATTATGGAGCTGAAATCTACCGTTACTATAACTATACTTATTGATAAAATTTCTTGATTCACCACAAAAGCTCAGCCACTATGGATAAAGAAAGGAAAGGCATACCAGTATACAAACAACTATGCCATCGAACTCAAACATCATATGAAGATTAAATTCGGTAAATCCAGTTCACTAGATCTGATCTATGGCAGAAATATTCAAGTAATACCTTTGCTGCTACGTCTCCCAAATTCCCAGTGATAGCAAAGTGGTTTTGTATAACCCGGAATGAAGGGTCCTTTAGCCCCCTTGCTACAGCCTACTTAAAAAATACCAACTCTTGAGAAACATCAAAAATTGACTTAGTACACAACTCGAGAAAAGAAAGATATATATCAGATTCATAGAGAACTTCTACACAAAGTGTACTGCTCATCGTATCATTTCCTAGGGATGCATGAAGACTAACTATATTTTTTGTTGGCTAAATACCTTGGCAAGATTTCCAAGAGATGCTAAAGGTAGGAAATAAGATGGATAGAGAGGGGTACATAGATCAAATATACTGCAAAAAGAAATCAACATCATCAGTTCACTAGAACCAATAAACTTTGATGTATCCAAGAAAGACGAAAGTTCGTGATACCTTCCTGCACTGCCAATGAAATCTGCATACATGCGCCATTGTTTAGGATCATCATCAAAAAGATTGCCAAACCGCCCACCTGGAAGACATCAGTCTTTACTAACAATTTTAATCAGATAGGTACTTAACTTTGTTCTTATACTTATTTTAAACTACCAGACCAATGAAAAAGCGTCCAAGGGCACCAATTCCATCCTTTGAAACCCATCTGCAAAATCAATAGGATAACCACTAAACTATAGTGCACGTTCAAAACTTCAAAGCACAACGCTATCCAAGTTTTCTAGAAGCAATCAGCGTGAATTATAATAACATAGAGGCAAATATTGAATTCCTTAAAGTCAAGGCCACATTGCATGCAGATAAAAAGCTGATGAAAATAAACAGCACCTGATGGCAGCAGCAGAAGCAGCAGCTGAAGCAGCTGCGGAAGTTCCGGAGAAAGATCCCACTCCAACCGCCTGGATGTTAGATATTAATCAGTACAGGATATGTCAGAATCAAACTGAAAGCACGTCGGCATGAATCCAACTATGATAAAATATGTTCGCAACTCCTAAGCCCAAGATAACTAGGATTAAGTGTAATACTGTAACATGATTCACATATATACATGGGACAGCATCACTAAAAAAAAATTGACAGTTGAATAACAATGAACCTTCTGGAGGAGAGAAGAACTCAAAGATAAGTGTCAAAAGGCAAAAAAGTGAGAGAGAGACCAGAGGCAGATAAAATTGAGAGGCACTGAGCAGAGAACGATTTGTAAGCTAATTAAGTAAAATTATATTAGACTTTGTTTCATTAGTTTGTCAATGATTTTCATTTAGAAGGTCACGATCCTGGCAAGCAGTTGCAGGTTTTACAAGCACTTTAACATACCCAACTGGAACTAATGACCTGAATAAGATTGACATGCCTTTAAGAGACTTGAAGTCACCAGCGTGTGACAGATCCATCCAGTTACATTGGTTGGGAACTGAAGCAACATGTAGTCCAAGTAATCATCTGAAACTGTATCTGCAACGATAGTTCATATAAGACATCTAAAGAATACCTATGTCCCCTTAATAACAAAAAATATAAATGGTCAAATGGGCGCTCAGCATGTAGGAAAACAAAAAGCTAGAAATATGGTGAAAAGGGAAATAACAAAGAGAAGAAGAAAATGGAAACAAACAATATGATGTTTGTTACCTGGGAAACCTGATGGTAACACAAAATCCTTGATAACCTTAGGGAGCCAAGATAACTCCATGCCAGAGATATCAAGATCTTGGGATCTACTAGTCGTGGGTACATGCTCCTCAAGAAACATTTTCATTTCAGAGTCATTATCTATAACATACCTATCCATAAAAATCAATACTAACATGTTCAACCAGTCAAGAGACCAATAACTATTCATGACACTTTGCAAAGGTACAGTGCTATTCACATAGTGTTCCAACTACCGGTTCAACTGAAATTTTTTATTTTTGACACATAGTGTAGGCATATATGTGAAACTACTAAAGTTTTAATAAATAATAGTTTTCGAAACAATAATCCTAATTTCTAATGGTGCAGTGAGTTCAGTGCTAAAAACCTTAAGGTCAAACTCATCATGTTTACATCGTGGATCCACCTCTGACTATTCATTCTTGATCACATACTCAAACAACAAACGTAGCAAGGAATTATTAAGCACCCACAACTACACCCATTATCAGTAAAATCAAGACTAGTAAAACATCAGGAAATAATCTCGAGAAAATAGTCAAATGTCCCCCATATCCTATCAACCAATTCCCAACTACACACCAATACTCCATGGGATCCTATTTCACTTTAAAATAGTCCCAAGTAATCTCCACATTCGACCATCATTCAATCAGCACATTTTTTTTATAGGTAGCATTCAATCAGTAATCTTAACTAATGAAGCAAAATGTCGAAAAGGAGTTAAAAGATATACCTTTTCAAAGTTCCATTCCTGTACTTCTCCACCAGAATCACATACCCTTTATCATTTTCCCTTTAATTAAGAAGATATAGATGATTAGTCTACAAATATGCACCATTATCAACAAACCCCCAAACCCATTCGAGCTTGGAGCTTCATTACCAATCTTAGATTGAAAGAAAATCAAAAGAATAGAATTTCCATATACCCAGATGAGTCTTGAATAGCTTCTTCTTTGCTATTGGAAGAATCAGATTGTGGAGAAGAAGTACACAAGAATTTAAAGGGTTGAGTTCTAGTCCCATTATAAAGGTTAGAACATGAAAAAGTTGAGATGGGGTTGTTGAATTGCAGAGAAAACGCCATTGCCATTCTTTGAGTTCTTTAGGGAAAATGGCAAAAGAATGTTTTTTTCTCTATCTAATCTAAGTTGGACATTTTTTCTCCATTGAACCCTCAGAGTAAGTATCAAAGATTTCGTTGTCACTGAAATTCAGCTAAGGCGTGCAAAAGTCAAATCCATCAATAAATAAAATCGAAAAAAATGCTAAAAAGTTTTGGATTATCGGTTTAATTTGATTTTTTATTCCCTAACCCATTAAAACTGAAGTAATTACTACTATTTTATCTGTATATAAATATATAAATTCTGCGAGGTACTTTAATTGTTTAGTTGTTGATTAAAGAAGTGTTGGGATAAGAAGAAATAGAGTGATAAAAGTTTATTTATTTCTAGGCTTAAGTCATATCTAGCCTCTTAAAGTTGTTCGCATATTTCATTTGAACACCTTAACCTATTTTTTTGCCATTGAACATTTTATTTGTTCAAAAGTTATTTCTATGAGACACAAAATGCTGACATGTCAAAAAATGTGTGCTACACTCTCTTTAGGCGCGTAAAACTATTGAAATTAATATTTTTTTCGTAACTTATATACCAAAATTAACGGAAAGGAAAAAAATATTTTTTTTTAAAAGTAGTCTTCTTCCCCAGCCCAATTCCCTGTGTCATTCTCATCCATAATTTTTTTTACACAACACACACCACCCCACCCCTTCTACCTCTCTCTTTCTCTCATCCTCTCCAATTCTTCTTCTTCTTCTTCTTCTTCTTCTTCTTTTTTTTTTTTTTATGTAGTTCTACATCTTCAATATTCCGGTGAAGCTAATATGAATTGATTTTTTCGGGTAAAAGTTTATTATTATCTGTTGTAATTGTGATTAATGATTACTAATTGGAAAAAGATAAAGACAATGAATAAAAGGTTTTGATGCTATTAAAATGAAAAAGAATGGATATTTAGCTTAGGCGGACAGTAATGGTGTACTACCGACGCTAATGAAAGGAGTAAGATTCAATGGAGGAAAGGAAGATGTGGGTTGTTTCAAGGGGGGGGGGGGTGAGAAAGAGGTCGGGTAATGGTTTTCTAGGCAGCCAGTGCTGGCGTCAGCGTCAATGGAAGGGTCATGGAAATAGGTTCTGTGGAAATAGGTTCTGAAGAAGAAAACGGGTGGGGAGGGTAATTCAAAATAATAAAATTTTATTTTCTTAATATTCATTCATTTTGGATTATTAAAATAGAGTTTTTTAAAAAGTTGATCCAATGTCACGTGTCATCATTTTATTGGTATGTTTGTTATGTACAGGCGTTTGAAACACACGCATATTTATTTTTCAACTTATTGTGATTTTGTGTCAAATAGGTATAAATTTATTAAGATTTTAAGTGTTTGATAGGTACAAGGCTAAATTGAGGTGTCTAAATGAAAAATGCGGACAACTTTAAGGGGCCACGTATGACTTAAACCATACTTCTAATTAAGGATGGTATTTTATTAGGCAAATACATAAATATGTCATTTAATTTGGTCTTAGATCATATTTATGTCTCCAACTTAGAAAGTGTACAATGAGACAGTTAAATTTGTATGAAGTTGAATAAATAGGCGCACATGTCATAACGCTTGTATGGCATCCTACATAATCATTTGTATCATACGTGGTGTCCTGCATATATTATGTTACGTAGGACTTGTGTGTCTAGTCAGTGGCGGATCCAGGATTTCATGATTGTGGGTGCTCAAGCCAAAATAATTCTTTCTTGAAGCTTACTAATATTTTTAGTTTAGTTAGTAAATGAAATACAAAAAATAAAAAAAGTTGAAAAACAATTTAAAAGAATATAAGCAAGAAGTCAACCGTAAAAATATATATAAAAAGAACAGTCAAATAACTATGAAAGAAGAAATTCCAGTTTTGCTTTTTTCAATCAAAAAATAAACGTTGTCACCAGGATTCGAACCCTCGCAGGAGGAACGTCAGTAAGTTTTAAAGTCACCGTCAGAACCAACACAACAATGAGGCCTTTTATACAATGGGTGCTAACAAATGTTTTATATCAATTACCCAGTATTTTCTATATGCATATATAAAGTTTTCGTCGGGGTCAATGGGTGCTCAAGCACCCGAACCTCTCTATGTGGGTCCGCCCCTGTGTCTAGTTGTTCAATTTTTATACAAGTTTAACTATTTATTTATGCACACCCAAAGTTAAAGGTCATTGATATAAAATGAGGTTACGTTAAATGACACAATTATGTATTATGCTTTTTTTTTATATAGAAAAAATCATGAAAATATGTATTATTCTCTTTTGTTCCAATTCTTGTTTGCTTCTTTTGTTAGAACAACTGAACAAGAATGATAAAAATACAAGGAATCCAAAATAAAATTTACTTGGCTTAGAGGTACGTTAATACATTTCTTGAAGATAGTTGGAGTATCTCCCACGAGCAAACGAAAGAATAAATAACAACTCTATCTCCGGGATTCAACTAAGCCACACAACAAGCTAGTAGCATTCAAGAATGTTGCTCTTCTATCTTGAATTGGTGATTTCACTTTTTGATTAATGTCTCACAAATGTGTTTTCAAAGGAAAGTAGTTTTTTTGAGTGCTTGTCTTTTCAATCAAAAGAAACTCAATTTATAGGACAAAGGTTTAACAAGAAAAGACTTTTAATTAAATAGTATTTATTATAGTTCATGAATTGAAAAGAAAAACTTAACTTCCAAAAACCTATAACATAGAATTTTAAAAAGTGTCTTACAAAATATCCATAACGTAGAATTAAAACAAAAATGAATGTTACAACTCACATTCATGTATTTTGTAATCTCAAACCTTTTAACGGATGAATTTGTTTCAAAATTAATTGAAACACTAACTCTTACAATCCCCCACTTGTTTCAAGAGATTTTATCTTTGAAAAATTTTAAAAATATTTTGAGACATTAATCTAGCAACATGCATCAATAATGGTGTCTTTTGGACTTGAACCATTAGCTAGTGAAGGCTTTCTAAATCATTGACTACTTAGTGAACGAATCTTGAACTAAGTGGTTCATTGAATGAAATAGAAAAATACTCCACGCATATCACTATGTTCCGGTGAAAATTAAAATCCTTTGACACCTTATGACCATGTGTCCTGAATCCTTTTAGCCAAGTGCTTTAAGATTTTCCTGTTAAAATCTTATTGAAGCGGCCTCCACTTCGCACTTAGTCATGTGGTGAATTCATCAAGAGTAACTTTACATACTCTGACCAAATAGTCTATGAATTTCATTAAGAGAAATTAATATCATCCTCCTTTACAGCAAAGTATCGGTAAATCTATCAAGAGTATTCCTACACACTCCAACCGAAATCGGTTTATAGACTTGTTAAGTGAATATAATCTCATCCTTCTCTTTAGTAGGAGTATCAAAAAAAATTATCAAGATTTTTCTTACTAACTCCAATCGAGATCGGTCTAATAAATTTATTAAGACAAAAGAATCTCTATCATGCACATCTACTTATTTCATTTTATTTGAAAATGAAAATTGTATTGATGTGCTTCACAATTGTAACTTTACTTGTTTTTTCCTTTGAACCCAAGATTACATCATTAGGTAGGGTTACCATAAAGTACAATTAATTTACAACAGGCTTTATTTCCATTCCATTACAAGTTTTCACCACTAACTCTTTGCCTAACCCTTTAGACAAAGGATTTGCTGAATTAAACCTGGACTTCACATATTGAAGTGATATTATGCCTTCCTCCAATAATCTCCTCACATGATTGTGTTTGAGACGAACTTGTCTCGACTTGCCATTGTAACAATCACTTGCAGTCCAAAATATAGCAACTTGATTATCACAAAAGGTGGTACTGGCTTATTCCACAAGTAATGTCTATCAGCATAGATCGCAACCAATCAGCTTCTTCTCCAGCAGAAGACATGACTATAAATTCTAACTTCATGGTTGAGTGAGTAATACATATCTGCTTCTTTAATTTCCACGAGATCGTTGCTCCAGTCAAAGTGAAAATCCAAGCAGTAATAAATTTAGAGTTATTCGGATCAGAATTCCAAGTAGCATCTCTATAGCCTTCAAGAACAACTGAAAATGTAGAATAATGTAGGCCAACATTAATTGTACCCTTCAAGTATCTTAAAACACGAATAAAGGTATTCCAATATTCAACTCCAGGATTACTAGTAAACTTGCTCAAAGTTCCTACTGCGTAACCAATATCCGGCCTGATACAATGCATGTCATACATAAGACTCCCAGCAATCTGAGAATATGTCAGCTGATCAAGAACATCACTAGAGTTTCGCATTAATTTGATGCTAAGATCAAATGGTGTAGGAGTAGGTTTGCCGTCAAAGTGACCAAACCTCTTTAGAACTTTCTCAATATAACTTGATTGAGTAAGAGTCAAACCATTCGCTGATCTCATAATTTTAATACCCAAAATTACATCAGCTTCTCTAAGATCTTTCATTTCAAATTGAAAAGCTAGAATTTTTTTTTCTTTGACTCTTTCAATATCAGTTCCAAAGATCAACATATCATCTACATAAAGACATATTATAACACTAGATTTGTTTTGAAATTTACTAAATATGTAAATATCACCACCATTGATTGAATAGCCATTAGAAATCATTACTCGTCTAAGTTTCTCATTCCATTGTTTTGGAGTTTGTTTTAATCCATAAAGAGATTTAAGAAGCTTACAAACTTTGTGTTCTTGACTAGGAATAACAAATCCCTCTGGTTGTTTCATGTAAATTTTTTCATCTAGATCTCCATTCAGAAATGCAGTCTTCAAATCCATTTGATGTATTACTAGACTATGAATTGCGGCTAAAGCAATCAAAAGTCGAATAGAAGTCATTCGAGCTACAGGCGCAAAGGGATCAAAATAATCAATATATTTCAATTGAGTAAAACCTTTTGCTACCAAGCGAGCTTTGTACTTATCTAAGGTATCATCAGATTTTAATTTCTTTCTAAAGATCCATCTACAATCAATAGACTTACATCCAAGAGGGAGGTAGGAGGGAGGTCTGATAAAATTCATGTATTATTTGACATAATAGAGTGCATTTCATCATCAATAGCTTCACGCCAGAAAGGAGAATCATGTGAAGACATTGCTTCAGCATAACTTTCAGGATTCTTTTCAACTAAATAGGCTTGAAAATTAGGTCTGAAGTCTCTTGATTTGACTGATCTTGCACTACGTCTTGGTTGACTTTCTTCCAAAGGCTCAACTATTTTCCTTTTAAGAGGAGATATAGAACAACTTGTATCTTGTTCCAAAGATTCTTTTTTCTTAGGAAATATATACTCAAAAAAGTTAGAATGCAACGATTCAATAATTGTGTGAGGGCTTGGGGTCTCAAGATTCAAAAATCATAAGTCTTGCTGGTTTGTGAATAACCATTAAATACACAATCTACTCCTCTATAGCCAATCTTAGTCAAATGTTGATTTGGTAATCTAACATGAGCCAAACAACCTCATACTTTAAAATAATTTATATTTGACTTTCGATTCTTCCAAAGTTCTTATGGAGATGAATCATGTTTCTTGGAAGGAATTCGATTCAAATTATGACATGTAGAAAATAATGCTTTAGTCCAAAAAAATTTAGTGATACCAGATCCATAAAGCATAGAGTTAACTATTTCGATGAAAGTTATATTTTTTCTTTCTGCTATACCATTTTGTTGGTGTACAAGACATAGTCAATTGTTTCTTAATGCCTTCTTTTTCACAAAAATCAATAAAATCTGATTTTAAATACTCTCCACCTCTATCAGATATAATTGATTTAATCTTCAAACTCAATTTATTTTCAACTTCTGCTTTATATGTTTTGAAAGTCTCAAATGCCTCATCTTTTATTTTTAATGGACATATGTCTACCTTGAGTAATCGTCAATGCAGTGATAAACTATCTCTTTCTATGACGTGATAAACAATCCTCACAAATATCAGTGTGGATTAACTCCAAAAGTGTGGATATCATTTCAACAGACTTAAAAGGTTTCTTTGTTATTTTACATTTACTACAAGTAATACACTTAGCAACATGATCCTTTCCACAGTCTTTAATTAATTCATTTTCACCATAAGTTGAATGGATCTAAAATTCACATGACCAAGACGTTCATACCATAAATCTAAAGACTCCACAACATAAGCAAAAATATTTTCATTTTCAATATTGAGTTTAAACATTTCATTTGTAGCATAACCTTTTCCAACAAACATGCCTTTTTTAGACAAAATAAATTTATCTACCTCAAAAATCATTTTAAAACCATGCTTCGAAAGAAGCATACCTGACACCAAGTTCTTTCGAATATCAGGAACATGCAATACATCTATCAATGTGACCAACTTTTCGAAAGTGAATTTTAGTTCAACGGTTTCTTTTCCCACAACCTTAGCAGAGGATGAGTTTCCCATATGCAAAACTCTATCACTCCCCACTAATTCATAGGTCGTTAAAGAATTTCGATTACCTGATATATGACGAGTTTCACTAGTGTCTATCCACCATTCCACTTGATATCCCGCTACAAATGCATCTGTGACCATTGACACCAGTTCATTTTTTGTATTGTTATTTGCCTTCTTTCTTCTTTTCAACCTTAAGAGTTTTACAATCACATGCATAGTGACCAATTTTATGACAATGATAACATTCATTCGACTTAGAATTGGAATTAATACGCTTGAAATTTTTTACTCTTCTTTGCCTTCAAAAATTTATTATTGGCAGATTCCTTCTTGATCGATTTTTCTTCAGCAACATGAGTTTTCATGATGGGTTCCTTCAAGATGTTATTGTCACGATATCGTGTCTCTTGTTCAATTTGCAAGTGCTGCAATAATTGTTCAAGAGTCAAATCTTCCTTCTTGTGTAAGAGTTTGCTTCTGTACTCCTTCCAAGATGGAGGAAGTTTTGAGACAATAGCACCAACATGAAAGTTTTCATCAAGAGCAATTTCAGATATAGCCATTTTATTAGCTAGAAGTTGAAATTCTTGTACTTGTTCAGTGATTGACTTGCCATCAACCATTTTGAACTCCATATAATTTGAAATAAGAAAATTCTTTGAACTCGCCTCTTCTGCTAAATGGATAGCTTTAAGAGTATCCCAAATCTCCTTAGCAAATTTGCACTTATTATAATATTGATCATAATATTTATTGGACATTCCTCCAAGAATATAATTCTTGCATAAGTAATCATCATCTTGCCATTTGTCAATTTGTTCTTTAATTAAAGTAGCCTTGTCCGTTGCTACCTCAGAACTAGGAGCCTCAGGACAAGGTTTCTCAAGAACATATGCCAACTTTATCGTCTTAAAAAGAATTTCATCTTTCCACACCATCTAGGAAAGTCTTTGCCATCAAATGTTTCAAAATTAGTATTAGGCAAAGATGGAACAGTGGTCGTTATTGATGTGGATGACATAGAGACAACTATCTTCAAATTGCTAGAACAACTGAACAAGAATGATAAAAATACAAGGAATCCAAAACAAAACTTGCTTGGCTTAGAGGCACGTTAATACGTTTCTTGAAGATAGTTGGAGTATCTCCCACGAGCAAACGTAAGAATAAATAACAACTCCATCTTCGGAATTCAACTAAGCCACACAACAAGCTAGTAGCATTCAAGAATATTGCTCTTCTATCTTGAATTGGTGATTTCACCTTTTAATTAATGTCTCACAAATGTGTTTTCGAGTGAAAGTAGTTTTTTTGAGTGCTTGTCTTTTCAACCAAAAGAAACTCCATTTATAGAACAAAAGTTTTGCAAGAAAATACTTTTAATTAAATAGTATTTATTATAGGTTCATGAAATGAAAAGAAAAACTTAACTTCCAAAAACCTATAACGTAGAATTTTAAAAGCGTCTTACAAAACATCTATAACGTAGAATTAAAATAAAAATGAATGTTACAACTCACATTCATGTATTTTATAATTTCAAAACTTTTAACGGATGAATTTGTTTTATAATTAATTGAAACACTAACTCTTACCTCTGTTGCTGTGATGTGTAAATTCCAACTATACAAAGGGGGTCGCATTTATGAATGCATATGCCATTTAGCAAATCTATGGAGTCTTTTTTTTTCCTTTTTTATCCAATGATTGAAATCACATATTTCTAATTTTGAAATGTATTACATTAAATTTTAACATGTGTATACAAAAGGATGTAAAGTTAAGAACATGCCAAATTTCTACTGAGAACTACGTACATCAAGATCATGGATTGTTTGGCAAATTTCATAATGTAAAAAGTTGTATCTGAATGAGTAATAGCATATATATATATATATAATATGAACCATTGTAGTCATAGAATATCCAAGATAAGGTGGGATGACTTTGGTAGAGGACAGGACACGGAAAGCAAGGTTAAGATGGTTTAGACATGTGTAAGGAGATACACGGATGGCCCAATGTGGAGATGTGAAAGGTTAGTTATGGATGGATTCAGGAGAGGTAGAGTTAGATCGAAGAAGTATTGGAGAGAGATAATTAGACAAAACATGACACAGTTGTAGCTCACTGACCGACATGACCTAAGGTAGGAAGGTGAGGAGAACACGAATTAGGATAGAAGGATAATAAATATAGGAGTGTGTCCATACTAGTAGTTTGGAGTGCATTGACTTAATGTCCATTATAGTAATCGTAGTATTAGTCTTGTTTCTAGTTCTTCGATACTATATGTTGTTTCTACTTGGACCTTTTCAAGTCATTTATGTTGTCATCTTGTATTGTATGAGCACACATCTATCTTAGTATTCACAACACTCATTTTGTATGTGTGTCGGACTTTAATTATGATCCAACATTTACTCCAATATAATGTTGTCGATCTTATAACTATGCATCCTTCTATCACATAAGACCCTCATATTACTTCACCTTTTCAACTATCCCCTTTTGATTATATGTTAAACATCTGCACATAACATTCTCACTAGGGTTGTTTATGGTTATGGTTAAAAAAAATGAATTGAACCGTAATTTGAAT
>JAJOOF010001354.1:0-44547 GCA_029582545.1 Solanum lignicaule | reverse complement strand
AAAAATCTGCCCCTTGTCCGCCTGTTCCAGTGGGATTACTCAAAGGCTGGTCAACTGGGCAGTCCACTAGGCGACCATAGGGGCATAAGGGCGACTCGCCAACCCCTTAGGCGATCTAGCAGCCCTATCGCCAAACAGTCCTTCCGAGGACAAGGCTTCTTTCACCTTAACTCGCTAGCCTAGGCCTTTGCTTGCACCGTAGGATGCTACCTAGCTCCATTTAAGTTCTAAAACAGCATAAACATCAACCTAAGCTCCCACTAACCCAACATCAAGGCTCTAGTTCATTCTATCATTTTCCGAGTCATTACACTAATTTTGTCCTATTATGATAGAGTGTTGATGATTTGTAGCTATGAAGGCGATTAGACAAGGCAAAGACTAGTGTTTGAAAAGATGGCAAAAAATACAAAAAGAAGTATAAAATGTACATTATTGATCGCCTAACATGAAACTTGGATCCCCAATTAAGCACGACCTCGCCCAAAGTGACACTGCATAGAACTTGTATCTATCAAAGTAGGTCGGCGGACTCCAGTAGAGACAGCGATGCGTTTAATGAGAACAATGGTCCTGATGAACATAACCCAAAGCGATAGTCTGAAAAGCTAAGATTTAATGCTCAAAAAGCGAGCCAAGGTCGCATTCAGTGATTCGTTGAATGTGAAAGGTTGACTCAATCGAGTTCGCCAACTGAGTTTCAAAACACATGAAGTCTAAAGCATCATAAGACGAGCTGAAGAGAGAAGGGAGATTCACCAAACAAGTTCATCAAGCCCGACTAATGTCGTCGAGCCAATCGCGTAGTGGATTTTTGGCTAAATTTTGAGAAAGTATAACTAGCCCAAAGGAGAGAGAAAACATATATAATTTTAGAGACAAATTTCTAGAGCAATTTTTGAGATAGAGTTTTTAGAACACTTTACCTTTGAAGAACACTTTTTCTAGCTTTTGGGGTTTTACAACTTGGTTTTGAATTTGATGAATTCAAGTTGAATCCAAAGTGGGTTTACTTTTAATTGCTTGATTTCAAGTCACTCAGTTTCTTTCATGGAAGGTATAATCTCTTTAATTTTTTGATGGGTGGCTAAATCCCCAAGATCTAGGGGTGAAAATATGGGGTTATAAGGTTATTTAATGTAGTGGATATTGTGGTATGCTCTGTTTTTTGTTGTTCATATATGAATTTTGTCTAATTACCATGGGGGTTAACTTAAGGGTTAAGGTTTAAAACTTAATTCTTACTTCCGATCCCTAGTTGCTGCTTGAAAGAGATTGATTGTAGTGGGTAATTAGTTCGATACTAGTAATTTAGGTTTGATGTTTGTAACATGCTTGAAAATAGAGGTTATGGGTTGGATCTATTTGCCCTGTTCTTGAAAGAGAGAATAGAGTAAGGTATTAGGCTGTTTAGATTGGAATTTAGATGAGATTAAAAGGATATTATATGCATAGATGCTTTGAGATCGAATGATGATTAGCTTCGATGAAGATGACTTAGCATATTCATGAATGCTTATCCCTATAGAGCAGCATACCTACCCCTATGTGACATCGATTTCCAATCCCCACATTCCTAGATTGCTTTTTAACTCTTGATTTCTTTTATATTTTAGTTTAATTACAATGATTGATAACAAAAGTTTTATATTAAATTGGTTGAATCATCCACCCAATTTTTCTTACTATTACAAATTATTAAATTTAAAGTCTAAATTTCTCAACCAGAATTCTCCACGATATACCATTCCCTGTGGGATTCGACCCTGACTCTTCTTTGGGTTTTTATATTGACTATGACCGATCACTCGTTTAATTGGTTTTGAAGAGTAAATTAAGTGTTATCAAGCATGACGGTGTGATATTCCTTAACCACCATTTTGAACACACCTTAAACAAACTTACTCATCCTTGCCCTAGAGTGGCAACCATAGAAGGAGCATATTTGGACAATTGAGTGAATTTTAAAGCATACTATTTCACACTCATATTTCCTTGATGAAGGTTGATGAATTCAAGTATTTTTCCCTCCTTCATCTCAAGAGGAAAGAACCTATCAAGAAAAGGAGCCTTAAACTTTTCTCAATAAAGAGGACCTGCATCTACCACCCTCTCGTCCTTCCATTGATCAAACCAAACTCGACAAACACCCTTAAGTTGATAAGCGGTCAATTCCTCCCTTTCCACCAGTGTCACACCCATGATCATCAAAACCGTATACACCTCATCAATAAACTCTTGAGGGTCTTCTTTAACCTTGGAACCATAAAACTCTGGGGTATTAATTCTAGTGAAGTCCCTTACTCTATTTGCTATTGTACCCACATTTGGGTTCACGAGTACCATAACCTCCCTATAAGCTTAAGCCGTTATAACTAGACCCAACACATGGAAAGCGACTCGGATCTCTGCATTAGTCACTTGTTCAGCCAAAGGATCGACCGAAACTTGAGGAGCTTAAGGAGCTTCTTGTTCCACATTCTCACTCGCATTTCTTCTAACGTATGTTATCCGAGGAGTCATATCATGAAAGCATAAGATAGGGATTAAGAGAGACACACATAGTGTTACACTCTATCGCACAACTTTAGAGTAATGAAAGAAGTGAAGTTTCCTAAACATCTTATAGCCTCTTAGTCATAAATGTGGCGCATTTCACACTCATGAACAAGACTTTACTCGACATGGCTAATGAGACATCCTAGGACCTTTCTAAACCTTTAGCTCTAAATTAAATACCAAGTTTGTCATCACCCAAAGTATACACTAGTCGTAACATGGCATATAGAATCTCAAGAGGCCCTACATAAGCCACCTACCATACATCATACAAGATAATAGAAATAAGGATTTCAAAGAAATAGTTTTATATCATAAAAGAAGTTTGACAAAAGCGGAAGTCTAACATAAGTCTCAATAAGCCGTCTCTTACATCATATTGAAAGTGAATGGGATGCAACTCATTCATCACATACAAGTTTGAAAACTTAAATAATGTAAAGCTATAAAAGTGTCTTGGTCCTCTGAACATGAAGACTCACCAAATCCTTGGGTGCCAAAGATCAACTAGCCACGAGTGTGAGAGTTAGGAGTGTCAGATCCTACATCAGTGAAAAAATGTAGGCACAAGTATGCATTAGTAGTAATGCATAAGAGTTGTGAAATCATTCTAAAAAGAACTTTACATGACATGCAATGAACAAGCTAAATCATAAGACAAAAGGGTTAGAAAACGTAAATGATAATGATGGTCAATGCAAGATAAACATCTTTAAATCACTTGTGAGATACTTTAGAAGTAACCTTAGTTCATTATTGTGGGAAGTTTACCATGTAACCGGCATAGACCATGTGAGCTATAACATGGAATCCTGTGTGTATCTTACACCAAAAAAATATGTCATTACTTGCCATGAGTCTGAGCTAAAGTAAATCCACTAGCTAATGTCTATCTGAGACAACATCATATGGTGGTACATAGTTATGGGATAAGGATATTGACACTAGAAATCCGGGTTCTACTAATAGGGGAGCCTCCATCTCAATATTCTCTTAGTGCTGAGCACAAATCCCACGGAATAGTCATTAATCATACTCATTTAATCATCCATTGAAAGGCACAATTAAGCAGCCAATCCAAGCTAAAGTTCATTTAGAATAGCTCCTTAATCTTTATTCAACTTAGGTGAGAAAACCTTTCAACCTTATGAATCCTTTTGTGAGAAACCCTTTCACAATCACGTTCTTAGAAATATGTAAGAAAACCTTTCACATGCATAAAATATAATAAAAAAAATTATTGAATCATAATTGGAAAGAACCCATGAAGATTGAATAAAGCCCTAACTTTGAATTGAGAATCTAATCTTGTAAAATTGAAGATTTTAGGAACCTATGGAGGAAAGGACTCCATTGGTGAATACCAACATACTTTAGAGTTCAAAGCACAATTTTTTTGGTGAATTTGAGACCTTGGTTCTTGAAACCCTAGTTTGTTCTTCCTTGAATTTGTAGGGGATGAACTCGGAGGGAATTTAGGGATTTAGGGGAATGTTTTAGAATGGGTAGTTTTAGTGCTAAAAATACTTACATAGGACTTAGAATTAGGATCAAAATGACGTAGTTTAGGCATTAATCGCTTACGAAGAAGACCCAAAAGTCCCTTCAAAAATTGTCGGACCCTTCTACGGTTTGGACCTACGGACCGTACTGGTCAAGCGTAGAAAAGTTCATAAACTTTAAAATTGGACCATCTTTTGACATAACGTGTCTACAGCTCATAGGTCTACCTACGTCTATAGACACCAATCATAGATCTAAATGTGACCCTCAAAATTTCACTAAGTCTGGGACTTACCTACGAGACCAATCTACGACTCGTACAAAGGGTTACGAGCCGTCCTAGTCAACTGTCGAATGAGGTATTGAAACTTGATATTTTTCCAAAACTCTACCCTGGGTATACGATTCCCTTTCTACGGCCAATAGGACTCATAAAATCAGTCTCAGACAGATTTTGTGCACTACTCTTTTTCCTTTCAGCTTTCCAACATTCTAAGTGTTACAGGGGATGAACATGCCAGTATAGAAATTTTCATGTTTGTTTGAACTCCTACTTTGTAACGATCTGTTAGGTCATTTTGAGAGCTAAAACTATTTTGATTCTTTCCATAAAATTTGAGATTGAAATTTTGAACAATTCGATAACTACAATTATTTAGTTAACGAATATTTATTAAATAATTAATTTTATTGATTGTTAATAGATCAAGTCTATAATTTAATTAATAACCTTTACCATTTGTCCCATATGATTAAATGAAGTTAGTGGAATTTGCGACTTTTAATACCTAATTATTTTTAGAAAGGAATGGATAAGGAATCAGAAACTTACCGGCAAAGACATGGGAGTCGACTCGATCAAATTTCAATTATGAGTTGATTAAATTTTTCAATATAGTTTCATGCATTAATTGCTAAGTCATGAAAGATAAAAATAATATTATACTAATTGAAGTTATTAAGGAACTGGAAGTTAGCAGTAATTGGATGTGTTGTAGCGATTTTCATTTTTCTCGAAGTTTTGGAGGGGGACAAACTGTAACATTATTGGTTAGATAATGATTTCCATTAAATTAAGGCAATGATGGGTTGGTGATAACTTAGAGGAAATTATTTTCATTGAATTGACTTAAAATTTGTTCACGGCCGCCACTGGTTACGAAACCTGTGGCTTCAATCTCAATAATTATTTTTTATTTACCATTGTATAAATTTAGTTTTTGATATATTGAGATAGGTAATTAAATATTAGGTATATTATATTATATGAATAGCATTAGAGTTATGCTATTTGAAGGAATTAAAACTTAACCCTAGGCTTGGGTTCTAGGAAATTGATTATATATTTGGGAGGGGGGGGGGGGGTTGTGGGTTTAGAATAAGAATATAGTAATATGGGTGTCTAAAGACTGTTTCTTACAAATATTGAATATTTGATAGATTGGAAACATCCTGAAACTTTACGAAATAGAAAAGCAAAATCTTGATAAACTGTGACATATGTTCGGCATTCAAGGTATGTTAAGACTTTCAAATTTCGTTGAAGGACATTTTTTTAATTAAAGATTAAAAATGAAATAGACAATGGATAAGGACAGAAGATGGGGGGCTCATACCAATGGTGTGACGGGCATTGATACGAGTACCGGTGTTATGAAAAGAAAGTTTGTTACTATAGAATGACGGATTGTAATCCGAGAATGCCAAACCATATGGGCATTAGCTGATGTATTATTGACTTGGTTTCTTTTGTGTTGTAGTTTTCTTTTTTTAACCCGTATATTTATTATAGTTGAGGTAATTACATGTCATACCGATGTTGATTTATTGAAGTGCATCATCATCTCAAGTTATAGTTATCATATCGTACACATGCATTGACATAAGATTTAGTATAAGTTGGACACATGGAGATCATTCATGCTGGGATTGTTTGATATTATGATTATATGTTGAGTACGTAGATATCGTTTGTGTTGGGGATTATATGATTTTATGATAGTGCGTTGAGATCATCCGCACAGCCACGTGGAGATCGTATGTGTCGGTATATGGACCTTGTGACTCCCCCATGGTTCATGAACTCTCAATGTATTTCCGAGAAGTATCATGTATATAAAGTTGAAAGAGTACTTGGAATCTGAGGCATATCATTTCCTAATGTCACATTGCATTGCATCTCATTACATACTTCATTCTTGTTGAATATGTGATTTATTGGTGATTGGACATTATATGATATTTGATTACCCTATTTGATGAAACTTGTTTGATAAGTATAATGTAGCCTTGTACAAGTAAAATAATTATTTTTTTATACTCTTGTCACTACTTTTTCATTGTCGATCTATGAGATATACTGGGTACACGTGGTTTCGTAGTAATACTTCACTTGTTGCACCTTTTTGTGGTGCAGATCCAATTCCGGATATGAGCGTAGTTGTGGAGCTTATGAGTCCAAGTTTGCATTATCTTGGAGTTGTGGTGAGCGCTTTGGCGGTTCCGCAGCTCACACCTCCCTCTATCTTATTATTTATTTTGTTGTTTTCGTATTCAGACAGAATTTTTTTACGTTTAGGCGTTTCATATAGTTTTATACTTGCATTGTATTTTAGAATCTCGTGTACTTATGACACCAATTCTGGAGCGGTATTTTAGTTTTCCGCATTTCATACTTATGAAAGACTTAGTCCTTGAGGTATTCCACTTGTTTTATATCTTCACATTAATTATTTAGTTAAAGCTATAAAACCAGTGGATTGGCTTACCTATCGGTTGGGAACATAGGTGCCATCACAACATGTGAATTTTGGGTCGTGACATACTTTCTGCCTATCTCTCATGCTATACATTTTTTTTTATATAAATCTCAAGTTTATAGCATTTCACTTTTGGGTATAATTTTGTAATCCTCCTCTATGGCGCAGTTTGTTTATCACATTTTAATATTGTATCTCTAATTTCAGGTGAATTTTTTTCTTTATTCGATTGTTTTTGCACCTATTTATTATTAATGAAAATATGATGATGGGTAAAATGGATGCTTTTAATATTGAAGAAAAGAAAGATAGCTAAACTTCTCTTTGGAAAGGGATGAAAGCAGCTTCCTTGAGTTTGAGCTTCATTATTGAAGATTATTGTGCAACTTCCTGAGCCTTTGGCTCCTTTGTTAACTGATTTTTCACATTCATGTCTGTATTAACTAAAAAAATTTCTTTTTCAATCTCTTTGCAGCTAATGATATTGAGAAAAACTCAATGAGAAATGAAGAAAGGTTGTATCAACAAAATTCTCAACAGTCAGTAATGCACTTATATTTTGGCAATTATTTTGATAACCTTTCAGCTTACTTGTGTTCTACATTGGAGTTGGCAAAACGTAGTAATCTTAATCTTTTTAATCTTATACTAGTAAGCAACACTCCATTTATTCTAATTATGACTATAATCTAAATCAAACAGTAAGGCTTTTTTCTATTTTGGAGTAGAGGAAGGCTCCTAAACAACTGCTTTGGTGCCATTTCTTGTAAGTTCCCATAGTTCTATACTTTTATATCTACTTTGTCAAGCAATCTTAAAATGAAAACTTGAAATATCATGCTTTTTCCTCATGAATATAACCACTCAACTATAATTTTATCATTTTTTTAGTATTTCACAATACATTATAAAATGGCATACATGATACCTTCAAAAGGTAGTTGTTGGCAATTTATAAAGAAAGCATAAAGAAGCTCAGGAAATTCAGGTAATTATATAATGATGAGGTGCTCTTTAGAAATGACCAAATGTATTATTTGAACCATTTGACCCACTAAAATTTCTCCTGGGATATCTAGATGTCCAATGGTCTTTAAACACTCCTTTATGTGAGTAGGTGTATCTTTTTGTCATACTCCATTTCAACTCTCCTTTTTCAATATATATGTAATGACCCGGGAGCACCCCCTAGCCGTTACATGCGTATTCGATCTCTCGGAGGTCTTATACAAGCCTTAGCATTCATTCAACGCATAGATCATAAAAATCACTAAGAATTTAAAACTTTTATTCAATAAAATCATAAGACTTCAAGAGTCAACAACAGTTGCAAACATCAATACGCAAGCGAAACTACTAAGTCTCTTTAACCAATCTTAGACAAGAAATTAAAACGTACTAAGGGACACGGCCCTTTACAAATGAAATGAAACTTAAGTGTCTATTACAATGACTAAGAAACTTCTAAACATAGTCCTCGAATCTTGAGGACATACCAAAGACTTGGAAGAGTGAAGCAATCCAAGCAACTCCAAAGCACAATCTCCACCTAATTACCACAACCTAAAATACAAAGTCATATGCTTCACAATACCTCATAAACATACATAACCCATTTAACTTTACCTTCTTGCCTTGGACCTCCACCTTAAGTAACCCTTAAGCAATACCTTTGTGCAATGTATGGGCAACGTCTCATACCATCACCCACAATAAGGGACCACCTTAAGGTCACACAATGTGCACTTACCATGCATACCTCAACCTTCACCAATTAATCACATAAGACATATAAGCACATAAGCCAACAAGTCACTTCATAAAGCAAGAACACTCATCAAATGTCATCCCAAGACTCACCTAAGTAAGACATGGTGAGGCAGCCCATACTACCTCTCCATACCACACCCAAGTGATCCTTAAGGCTGAAATTCAAAAAGGGGGGGTGAATTAAATTCCTTCAATCGACTTCCTGTGAGAAGTAGTCGACTCACCTGCAAGTTAGTTCCACAATATAAAACAAGATAAGATACTGATAAGTAAAATGACACGAGATGTTTTTATACTGGTTCGGATCACCAATGTGGTGCCTAGTCCAGTCCCCTTGGGTTTCAAGGGTTTCCTTTAGAGCTTGTTGCGAACTTATTTGTACAGGAGGTGCAATCTTCAAGTCATGTATGATATGCAAATCAGAGTTTCTATGTTGACACTGCCTCTACTTGTATAACCTACACTCAGAATCTTTCCTTCTTTTTTTCTTTTACAATTGTTCACTCACGTGTACAAAGCTTTATGAAAGATGAAAGAAGATTGCAATTATAAGTTCAAGTGAAGTTGCGTGGTTTTGTCGTCTGTCTAGTTCTTCATTTATAGGCTGAGTGATGAGGTGATTTTTTCTCTAATAAGAAAACCCAAGGAAGTTTCCTTCAATCAAGGATTTGTAATGATTCCTTGATTGAGACCTTGATTTGAGATACCAAATTTGGTTCTGCCTTGAATCAGAAATTGGTTGAAGACTTGTGCAAAATTCCTTCGAATCCCAGTGATCTTTAGGGATTAGTGAGTTGATCCTTTATTGATATTTCTTGCCATCTTGAGTTGGTGTCTATTTCGTTTTCCAGGTTGGCTTCAAGTGATTTGTAATCTGATTGACTAAAATTGATTTGCCTTGTCATTTTGATTGTCATTTCCTTTTTGGCTTCTGATAAATGGATATCTGATTGATGTAGTATGCATTTATCCTCCTTTGATGAAGGTTGTATGATCTCCAGATCTTCTGCTTGAATCACTCTGTTGATTTATCTTATTGCCTTCTTTTGTATCCTTGATTTCCTGTCATTATTCAAAATACATTAAGTTAACAATCTCCCCCTTTTTGATAATGACAACTTTATCGGTAATCATTTAATTTTACTTCCCTATTTTGGTAGGTATACGTCTGCCCCTGAATGTGTGCTCCCCCTTGCTTTGTGTGATGTTGTTGTGAGTCAAGTATGTAAGTATGTCTCCCCCTTCGACATAATCAAAAAGGAAAACACGGCATAAAAAAGACACAGGCAGAGAATTCCATACAAAAGCAGATATACAGAGAACGAGTGTTGGGGTAGGCACCCCAATAATACAGTCCAAAAACACAAGAAAGCGAAGTCAAGGCTCTACAAACACAATCTTAACAGAACATAGCAAAGGTTACCAACTAACGGCCATGACCAAGGAATTGCTTGAGAGTGTTGAGCACATTCCTGCAGAAAGAGTCATAAGTGCACTCAACATTCTTGGAGAAGTTGGAGTAAGAAGTGTGCATTGTTACAGCCAGCTCATTGTGGGACCGAGTCAGCTCCAGTCTTAATGGAGTTAACTTCTTTGAGGATGGTGTTTACAGAGTGAATAGCCTGCTTTTTAAGTCCTTCTATTTCTAGATGAAGTTTGCCAACATCAGTGCTGAAATCCTTGTGCAGCTGAAGAACCTTCCCAAGGGTGTCTTGTAGTACCTGCATGTGAGACTCCAAACCATCCAATCTTACCTTGATAAGGTCTGCCTCTTGTAGAAGCAGAGTAGCTGAGTCTGCTGAGATGCGAGTGACCTTAGGTGCATCAGCTCGTTGTTGAACGGATTCCTTCTTATACCACTTATTATTTATCATTACATATCCCATGCTGGAGAACGTACGAGTATCGTAAGTAGCATCAATAAGAGAAGGTCGAAAAGGTGATAGATCCACAAGCGAGTCAACTATGATGTGGGATATCAACAGCCCATAAGGCATACTAGAGGAGGAATCTGTATCCTCAAGGCTTTCCACCATATACTCACAAAACCAGAGTGCCCAGTTGATACGAATCTTTTTCAACAGACAATAAACAACATACACATCTCTGTTGGAGATGTTGCTAAGAGATCCCTTCCGTGGAATTAGAGTAGTAGCGACTATATGAGCAAGAATACGATTCTCAAAACCAAGAGACAGGGGTCCAAAGTTAGTAATATTTGCACCAGTTTCAGAAACAAACAATTTTGCATTTTCCAAAGAGATTTCAAAGTTTTCGGGCCACAGATTGTCGTGCATGAAGGGGATATCACCAGAAAAATCAGACCCAAACATATCTTTAAACAAGGAATCATTCAATACAATGCGATTACCCAACACAAGAGTCTCCCATTCACCACTATCAGCAGATACCCAAAGATTTGCATAAAATAGTCGAACAGGTTCTTCATAGAACTCAAGACCACACAGACGAAGTAACGGAGATAGTTTCTGAGCACGAAATAACGTACTTACAGCGTAGTGAGATGCTTCCAACTGCTCCAAATTAACCACCCTTCCAGGTACAATGGGACGCTTGGAGAAAGACACAAATCGTCTTTTATGCTCTAGTCCCCAAAAATGCAGAGAGTCCTCATCAGTAAGGGAGTCAGGGAGGGCAAATCGGGCTTTCTTGAAGACTTTCTTCTTCGTAACAGATGGACATTTTTTAGTCGAGGAAGAAGGACCTACAGACTCAGCTTCTGAAGAATTAGAAGAGAGAAAGTTGATTTCAAACAAACTAGAGGGAGAGGTCGAAACATTTTTCAGAGAGGCCATTGATCTGGTGCGGGTCATAGTGAGAGGAGAGAAAGAAGGGTAATGAAGAACAGGGGAGAAGAGGCGACAAATATAGAAGAGGAGCAGGGAAGATGAAGAGGGGTCTGAAAAGGAAAGGACATATGTGATTGAAGAGAGGGGTTTTGCAGAAAAGGAAGAGTCTAGGAAGTTAAAAAGGAACGGAGATCAAAGCTGGCCATAAATAGAGTAAATAAAAAGGATTAGTAATAAAAGAAAATAAAAATAAGGAAAATTAATTAGAAAAAACTGTAATACCAAGACAATTTCTAAGGAAGCAAAATCTTTCTTCAAGCAGGGGTTTTGTAAAAATATCAGCCAATTGATTTCAGAATCAACAAATTTTAAAACGAAATCCCCATTTTCAACATGATCACGAATAAAATGATGTTTGATATCTATATGATTTGCCCTAGAATGATGCATGGTATATTTAGATAGACTAATAGCACTAGTATTGTCACAAAAAATAGGAACACTATCAAGGGATAAATCATAGTCCAATAGTTAATGCATCATCCATAGAAGTTGAGTACCGCAGCTACCCACTGCCAAGTATTCAGCTTCGATAGTGGAGAGAGCCACAGAGGTTTGTTTCTTACTATACTAGGATATAAGGGACTTTCCCAAGAATTGACATGTTCCACTGGTACTTTTTCTGTCCTTTTTGTCTCCTGCAAAGTCAGCATCTGAATATCCAATGAGATCAAAATTTTCAGAAAAAGGATACCATAACCCCATATCAGAGGTTCCAATAAGATATCTAATTATGTGTTTTACGGTGGTGAGATGTGATTCTCTTGGAGCGGATTGAAATCTAGCGCACTTGTATACACTGAACATAATGTCCGATCGACTAGCAGTGAGATAGAGTAGAGATCCAATCATTCCCCGATACTGTTTTTCGTTAACTTCCTTTCCTGTTATGTCAGTGTCTAAACAGGTAGAGGGACTCATAGGAGTTCCAAAAGCTTTACCTTTGTCCAAGCCAAATTTTTTTATGAGTTCTTTTGCATACTTACCTTGGCTGATGAAGATACCTTTGTCACATTGTTTAATTTGTAGACCAAGGAAGAGTGAAAGTTCTCCCATGAGACTCATTTCGAATTCACCTTTCATAAGATTTGCAAAGTTCTCACAGAGAGAGGGGTTAGAACTACCAAAAATAATATCATCAACATAAATTTGAACAATAAGAATGTAGGAATCAATTTTTTGAGTAAAAAGAGTGGTGTCAATTTTACCCCGATGAAAATTATTATTTATAAGAAAAGTGCTCAATCGTTCATACAAAGCTTTTGGAGCTTGCTTAAGACCATATAGAGCTTTAGAAAGTTTAAATACATAGTCGGGGCAAGAAGGATTTTCAAAACCAGGGGGTTGTTTGAGAAACACTTCTTCTTTTATAAAACCATTTAAAAAGGCGCTTTTGACATCCATTTGAAAAAGTTTAAACCGCTTATAAGAGGCATATGCTAAAAGAATTCGAATTGATTCTAACCTGGCTACGGGAGAAAAAGTCTCATCGTAGTCAATACTTTCTTGTTGTGAGTAGCCTTGAGCTACAAGTCTGGCTTTATTTCGGATAACTTTTCCCTCTTTGTTCATCTTGTTTCGAAATGCCCATTTTGTTCCGATAACTGAGCAATTTTTTGGTCTTTCAATAAGAGTCCATACTTGATTTTTTCCGAATTGATCACGCTCTTCTTTCATTACTTGTATCCAGGATTCATCTTTCATAGCTTCATTTATTCGTTTTGGTTCCATTTGAGATACAAGGGCCAAAGAGGCTTGCTTTCGAAGAGAAGATCTTGTCTGAATTTTATCATCTGGTTTTCCCAGAATGAAGTTTTCAGGATAGCTTGCATTATGCCTCCATTCCCTGAGGATATGAGTTTTGTCAACTAGAGTAGTCGACTCCACCTCTGCAGTAGCTAGCTCTTCAGTATTAGTATCAATAATGACTTCTGAGATGGCTTCAGATTGATTGAATGATGCAGTTTCATCATCACCAACTTCTATTTCCTGCAGTCTTGGATTAGTATCATCAAATACCACATGTACAGATTCTTCAACACTTAAGGTTCTTTTATTAAAAACTCGAAAATCCCTGCTAGACGGTGCATAGCCTAGGAAAATACCTTCATCACTTCTTGGATCAAATTTACCAAGATTATTCTTACCGTTATTGTGGATAAAACACTTACAACCAAAAGGATGAAAGTAACTGATGTTTGGTTTCTTTCCTCTCCAGAGTTCATAAGGTGTCTTCTTCAGTATAGACCTGATGAGACACCTGTTAAGAATGTGACAAGCAATACTTACAGCTTCTGCCCAAAAGTGGTCTGGGAGATTTTGATCGAGTAGCATGGTTCTTGTTGTATCTTGTAAAGAATGATTTTTCCTTTCTACTACTCCGTTTTGCTGAGGTGATCTCTAGGCGAAGAGAAGTTTTGAGTGAACCCATTTTGAGCACAGAATTCTTCAAATGCCTTATTCTCAAATTCACCACCGTGATCACCAATTGACATGCATCATAAATGTGATTTTTTTCGAATTTTAGTTTTGGTAAGCCAATGACTAGCTCAAGTTTAGAGAGTTTCTCAAGAGCATGCATACTTGCGTGTCCAAGTTTTCGATGCCATAGCCAAGGATCACTTGTGACTGCAGTAAGACAAGTAAGAGAAGGAAAGTCAACATTATTTAAAACATATATATTGTTTACTCAATCTCCAATGATAGTAAGCCTTTTCTCAGGATGATTGATAATGCAGCTTGATGTGTTGAATGTGACTTGGAATCCAGCATCACATAGTTGACTGATGCTTAGAAGATTGTGCTTGAGCCCTTCAACTAGATATACTTCAATCAGATCACATGATAAGCTTAGAGTAATGGTTCCCACTCCTATTACTTCTCCTTTAGCATTGTCCCCAAATCTTACAAATCCTCCATCGATCTTTTTGATGGTTTTGAAGTTTTCTTTCTTTCCACACATATGCCTGGAGCATCCACTATCAAGTACCCACATTCCTTTTTTGTAGGTTTTCTTAGATTGCTCCTGCAAAACAACAAGATTAGTTTCTTTTAGGTACCTAAGTATTTTTGGGTCCTTGATGATTAGTAGCTTTTGGTCTCCAAATCTATTTTCCAGAAGAATATTTTCTACAATTAAAAGATTTGTGACCAAGATCACCACAAGTGTAGCAGGTAATTTTAACAGAAGTTTCATGAGAATAAGAATTAGAATTAAAATTATTAGATTTGTTGGAATTACGATTAGGAGAGTTTCTCCTATAGAGAGTAGTTCAGTTAAATCGAACAGAACTGTGACTAGGCGATTTTCTGATGCTATTCAGCTGCATTTTTAATTCCTCTAGTTCTTCTGTAAGTAAGTCGACTTTAATTTGACTTGCTTCGAGAAGAATCTGCCAGTCTTTCTTTTCTTGAGCAAGCTTATTGTATTCGTCAATAACCTTCTGTAATTCATCAGTAACCATATCCAAGGAGTTCTGTAAGTCATTACAATTAAGACAGTTAAATGGTCTTACCTCAATTGTTTCACCTAGTGCCATGAAATATAGGTTTGCCATTTCATCATGATCATCATCAGTTGTTTCTCCTTGATCCCATGCTCCCAGACTTTTAGGATCTTCGTTTCTTCGATTATTTCTTTTTCTTCGTTCTGGGCAATTTTGTTTGATGTGTCCTGGTTTTCCACAATAGTAGCATCGATCATCATTCCTATTGAAATCGTTCTTCTGTTGAGGTCTCTGTCTTCTTTGTCTAAGCATTTGTCTCACTCCTCGATTTATGTGAGCCATTCCTTCGTCTTGGTTTCCATCGACTTCTTCTCCAATATCAGATGTCTCAGCTGTGAATGCCACTATCTTCTTCTTCTCATCGTTGTTGTACCTGTTAATTTGATTTTGTTCATAGGCCATTAAGTTGCCTCGAAGTTCATCGTATGTCATCTTTTGCAGATCTCCATCTTCAAGAATGGCAGCTTTAGTTTCCCATGCCTTAGGAAGACTTCTAATGAGTTTTCTGACTTGTAGTGCATTAGAGTACACCATTCCAAGTGATTTGAGTTCACAGACAATTTTACTGAATCTCGAGAACATGGTTTCAACGTTTTCATCTTCGGCCATTTTGAATAATTCATATTTGCTTACGAGAGAACTGATCCGAGCTTTCTTTACTTTAGTGGTTCCTTCATAAGTCACTTCTAATTTATCCCACATTTTTTTCACAGTTTCACATGTTGATATTTTGTCATATTCGGCTCCACTCACTGCACAATATAACAAACTTATAGCTCTAGCGTTAGTTTGAATTACCTCTTGTTGTTCCTTAGTGATGTCAAATGATTCAGGATCAAATGGCTTTTCAGTGCCATCCTTTTCAATCAGTCCAAGAATAGGCTTTGGGCCCTTCTTGATTACTATCCATGCTTGATGATCATTTGAGGAAACAAAGATTCTGAATCTGTCCTTCCAATTAGAGTAATGTTGTCCATTGAAGTATGGTGGTCACTGTGAAGAATATCCATCTTGAAGTAAAGCGCCTGGAATCAGATAGTGTGCCATTGGATCTTTGCTCACGTGTGGTTAAACACTGAAATAGTAAGACCTGCTCTGATACCAATTGAAACTCAAGAAGGGGGGGTGAATTAAATTCCTTCAGTCGACTTCCTGTGAGAAGTAGTCGACTCACCTGCAAGTTAGTTCCACAATATAAAACAAGATAAGATACTGATAAGTAAAATGACACAAGATGTTTTTATACTGGTTCGGATCACTGATGTGGTGCCTAGTCCAGTCCCCTTGGGTTTCAAGGGTTTCCTTTAGAGCTTGTTGTGAACTTATTTGTACATGAGGTGCAATCTTCAAGTCTTGTCTGATATGCAAATCAGAGTTTCTATGTTGACACTGCCTCTACTTGTATAACCTACACTCAGAATCTTTCCTTCTCTTTTTCTTTTACAATTGTTCACTCACGTGTACAAAGCTTTATGAAAGATGAAAGAAGATTGCAATTATAAGTTCAAGTGAAGTTGCGTGGTTTTGTCGTCTGTCTAGTTCTTCATTTATAGGCTGAGTGATGAGGTGACTTTTGCTCTAATAAGAAAACCCAAGGGAGTTTCCTTCAATCAAGGATTTGTAATGATTCCTTGATTGAGACCTTGATTTGAATTACCAATTTTGGTGATGCCTTGAATCAGAAATTGGTTGAAGACTTGTGCAAAATTCCTTCGAATCCCAGTGATCTTTAGGGATTAGTGAGTTGATCCTTTATTGATATTTCTTGCCATCTTGAGTTGGTGTCTATTTCGTTTTCCAGTTTGGCTTTAAGTGATTTGTAATCTGATTGACTAAAATTGATTTGCCTTGTCATTTTGATTGTCATTTCCTTTTTCGTTTCTGATAAATGGATATTTGATTGATGTAGTATCCACTTATCCTCTTTTGATGAAGGCTGTATGAACTCCAGAACATCTTCTTGAATCACTCTGTTGATTTATCTTATTGCCTTCTTTTGTATCCTTGATTTCCTGTCAATATTCAAAATACAATAAGTTAACAAAGGCTACACAAGACAAGCTCCATTCACATATTAACATAATCGTTCATTCAACTTAATGCATTTAGACAACTTCATTCATTAATGACATAAGATCATCACATACATTCAATTCAACATAAGCACTTACATTCAATTCATTATGACTCACTTTCACATTAGCATGCTCAAAGACCAACGCTTTCATTAATTAGCCCAATAAGACTCATTCATTCATTATCATTACTAAGACACACCAAGATCTCCCTTAAATGTCTACTTGTGCAATGTCTAGATGATGTCCCATTCCACCACCTATCCTAAGTAGTACATCCTTAAGAGACCTTAGTTCATTCATTCATTAATATGGGGGAAGAGCCTTAACCGACATAGACCATGGAGCTTGACATGGAATCCCGATAGTACCCATACCGGATGAGGGATCCCCACTTACCTAAGGTAGGGTCATTCTTTTAGCCTTTACGTGGTAGAGACCACTAGCTAGTCCTATGTGGGCACATAGTTAAGGGATAGAATGATTGCTTCTAAGTACTCTCATCTCAACTCACGAAGGAGCACCCATCTTAAGGGTTGCTACTAAATACTCACATCTCAACTAACGAAGGAGTATCCACCCATCTTCATAGCCTCTCGGTGCTAGACATTACTCCCCCACGGAGTTCGACATTCATTTCATTCATTCATTTAGGGATAAGGATTGCTACTAAGTACTCTCATCTCAACTCACGAAGGAGTACCCATCCTAGCCCAACATCCATTCATTTAGGGATAAGGATTGCTACTAAGTACTCTCATCTCAACTCACGAAGGAGTACTCATCCTAACCCACATTCATTCATTAAGGAAGCTCTTGGATTCAAAGATGAGAAAACCTTTTATCTAGGAACCCCATTTGTTTAAGGGAATACTTTTTGAGACTATCCTTACAATAGACCCAACTTTCATTCATTAGCATTAGCTTCCATTCTTTTCATTCATTCTTCGCTAGGTGTGAGAGGAGGTAAACATAGTCTATCATAACCTCACATTCATTATAAGTCATTCAAAAAAGACAACAACCAAGCATAACACATAAAGTCTCTACACAAGGTCAACTTTCATGCTCTTAGACCATATACAAATTCACATCATATCACATTACCTTCACATAATCAACATTACTCAAAACAACAATCATCCAACTTTGCCTACAAGGCCATGATCACAACATGCTTATAAAGAAAACACCTCCCCACTTTGAAAGGGATCAAACCTCACAATTCTAATATCTACAACATATATATATAATATACTAGAATCAATAATCTATTCACAACTTCATCATCATCATAAACCTTAGGTCACCATTTCCCATTCAAGGCCAACATCCAATATAACACAATTGACCATCAATTCCTCATAATTCAATATAGAAAAATACATAAATCAATAGCTCATAACAATCTACACATTAATATCACATTATTAGCTCCTAATCAATAGACCCACTTTAGACCCAAAATTAGGATTTCAAGATATGCAAGGGTTCATGGAGTTTTTGATCTTAAAACCATCAATATTAACATAAATCATCATTTGAAATACTTTCATGCAAGAACCCAAGCTTAGAATTGAAATTGGGGTTTTTAGTGTTTTTGAAAAACATTGAAATCACTTTGATTTGGCTCTTTGATTGAAAGGAGAATAAAAGATAAATCCCCATACCTTTGTGATTAATTTCCTAGGAATTTGAAGGGAAATCAGTAGGAACCCATCCCCTAGCTTGAAGCTTCATCAATGTCTTCCATTGAGTTCTTGTGAGAGAATTTATTTGAGAGGGAAGGTTCAATTTGGATAATGAGGTCTAATTCTAGGTTTTGGGGTTTTAACCACTTAAAATACCCTAAAATAGGTAGAATAACTATTTATAATAGTTCCCCAAAGTACCCAAAAGTTTCTGGAAATTAAATTTCAAGAAAGTAGAGTCGGCGGTGTCTCCGTGACGCGGAGCCACTTTTTAGCCATTGGTGGAGCAGGTCCACGACGCGGAGCCACTCCCTCTACGAATAGCTTCTAGCTGCCTTAGCAGCTTGTTTGGCCAAGGGTGGGGGTCGTCCTCGGGGACCCTTAGGGTGGTCCTGGGGAGTCATACTTGAACGTTTTGACCCTAAAAACATTTATTAAGACACTTGGATCACCTCCACTGAGTTTAAACTCCAAACAACACATAAAAACATGAACAACATACTAGAACACACCAACACGTAAAAGACTAGTTTTCGAACGTCTTGAACGTCTCTTTGACGTTTGACTTCAACTCAACTATGCTGACCTATAAATTCATTTTCAACCATTTATACAAGTTTTTCAACTACTAACACGCATGTGAAGCTCTAATTAGTCTATTTCCTTTTGAGGGGCGTTACAATATCCCCTACTTAGGAATATTAGTCTTCGAACGACACTTAAAACACTTCTGAGGACTCAATGACCCAACTAGCCGCTCACAATAAGCATGTAATATCATTACTACAACACACATCAAGGATGAAACATCAACTCCACATAAAAAGCATTACAACAAGACTTCCATGAAATTCAAGGAAGTAGGAATAACATCTACCACTCAATATGTACAAAACTTTACCATTGCTCATTTCTTTGGAGGAACTTCCTTCTCCATAGCATCATTCTCATTTCAAACACCAAAGAAACAGAACATGCAACTATCTCATTAAAGCACATTATGCAACTTTATCATAAGAAATCATTTAAGCATACATTTCAAATCAACTCATGCAACACAAGCAAGTAAAAACTTTATTCACCGACTCATAATGCATCAACCACATAGGCCTTTCTCATGTTCATAGAAGGAACTACCTTCTCCTAATCATGACATGATATTTACCCCTTTAATATCATCAAAGGGTCCAATATGCAATGACTTTCAAATGCACACATAGACATGATCAACATTTCCACTCATAAGGCAATTAAGCATATCATACTAGTTGAAACCTAACATGAGGATTATAGATCATCTATTAGTCTTATCATTTAATCATCATACTATCAAGAACATATGTGGCATTACCATGTTTAGTTATGTTTAAGGAGGGACTACCTTCTCCCAGTCACAACATACACACATGGCATCATAAACTCATAAGAAAGCATTACACAAAGGTCAATTCATTTAAGGAGAAATTCTCAACTTCTAACCTAAGCATGCTCATACTTTTTTCCTCATGAAGTCAATAGTTCATTCACCATATAAAGATGCATATTGACATTAGAAACATGAAGTTTATTACTAAAAATCCATATTTTTTTGTAATATGAATCCTTCATAACATACATTACATAAGGAGATCATGCAACTCATAATATTATGCAAGACTCCAAAACATGAACAAGCTAATAGGAACTCTTTGGTCTCAAGCTTGAATAAGAATAGAAGGAAAAGTTACGGATATCAACAACCTTACTATTCACTCATCATCCCCCACTTAGGATAAACCCATCTAAGAGCACTTTAAAGTAACCAAAAGAACTATCACTTACCAATTAAGCACAATGTCCCCCTCTTGGGATCAAGTTATGCAAACTCCTTTAATCATTACCACCTTCATCTCTAAGGTAGGAACCATTCTCCTCTAAATCTTCAATATACTCCCTTAGGTGAGGATTTCAAGAATCCTAAAATGAATATCTATACCACTCCAGTTCATATCTATCACCAAAAGTGAATATCAACATGGAGAACTCAAGGAAGTTCAATAATGTAGAAATATTAAGGGCAATTAAAACCTTACCATCTAGGCACATTATCCCCCACTTGGGGTGAGCTTAATCAACTATTTATCATACGAGATTGGCATGATTGGCATCACTATACGATTTCCAAATCTACCTTTATATATACTCATATAGTCACCACATCATAAAAGGCAATAAAACTCACATTTTCTTCCCTTGATCATTGCAACATCACCCCTTCAAAGTAATCACATCTAGAAGACCACCGAACAAGGGAAAATAAGAGAGAGAAATCATATGTAGTTAAGCTCTACGACACGACACAAGAGTAATGAAGAAAGTGAAACTTCTATCGTCCTATAGCCTCTTGCTCATAGATGTGTCGCGACTCACACCGATGATCAAGACTCTACTAGACGTGGCTAACGAGACTTTGAACCTAAAAGTAATATTTAAAACCTTATGCTCTGATACCAAGTTTGTAACGACCCGAGAGCACCCCCTAGACGTTACATGCATAATCGACCTCTTAAAGGTCTTATACTCCTTAGTATTCATTAATTGCATAGATCATAAAAATCACTAAGAAATTAAAACTTTTATTCAATAAAACCATAAGACTTCAAGAGTCATCAATATTTGAAAACATCAATACGCAAGCGGAACTACTAAGTCTCATTAGCCAATCTTAGACAAGAACTTAAAACGTACTAAGGGACACGGCCCTTTACAAATGAAATGAAACTTAAATGTCTATTACAATGACTAAGAAACATCTAAACATCGTTCTCGAATCTTGAGGACCTACCAAAGACATGGAAGAGTGAAGCAATCCAAGCAACTCCAAAGAACAATCTCCTCCTAGTTACCACTAGCTACACTTGTAGGAAAAATAGAAGAAAGCAGTTAGTACAGCACACGTACTAAGTATGAGGATATGCAAAACATGCTAAAAAGGACACTTGTTTGGAACTTATGCTTTCATGCCATTTTGATAAAATCTCATGAACATCAATATAATAGGCACCTTACAAGTCACGAACAACAATACAAAGTCATATGCTTCACAATACCTCATAAACATACATAACCCATGTAAAGACCTTCTTGCCTTGGACCTCCACCTTAAGTAACCCTTAAGCAATACCTTTGTGCAATGTATGGGTAACGTCCCATACCATTACCCACAATAAGGCACCACCTTAGGGTCACACAAAGTGCACTTACCATGCATACCTCAACCTTCACCAATTAATCACATAAGACATATAAGCACATAAGCCTACAAGTCACTTCATAAAAACTAGAACACTCATCAAATGTCATCCCAAGACTTACCTAAGATAGAATTGGTGAGGCAGGCCATACTATCTCTCCATACCACACCCAAGTGATCCTTAAGGCTACAAAAGACAAGCTTCATTCACATCTCAACATAAATGGTTGATTCAACTTAATGCATTTCGACAACTTCATTCACTAATGACATAAGATCATCACATACATTCAATTCAACATAAGCACTTACATTAAATTCATAATGACTCACTTTCATATTAGCATGCTCAAAGATCAACGCTTTCATTAATTAGCCCAAAGAGACTAATTCATTCATTATCATTACTAAGACACACCAAGATCTCCCTTAAATGTCTACTTGTGCAATGTCTAGATGATGTCCCATTCCACCACCTATCCTAAGTAGTACACTCTTAAGAGACCCTAGTTCATTCATTCATTAATGTTGGGGAGGAGCCTTACCCGACATAGACCATGGAACTTGACTTGAAATCCCAATAGTACCCTTACAGGATGAGGGATCACCACTAGCCTAAGGTAGGGTCATTCTTTTAGCCTTTACGTGGTAGAGACCACTAGCTAGTCCTATGTTGGCACATAGTTAAGGGATAGAAGGATTGCTTCTAAGTACTCTTATCTCAACTCAAGAAGGAGCACCCATCTTAAGGGTTGCTACTAAATATGCACATCTCAACTAACGAAGGAGTATCTACCCATCTTCATATCCTCTAGGTGCTAGACATTAAACCCCCACGGAGTTGGACATTCATTTAGGGATAAGGATTGCTACTAAGTACTCTCATCTCAACTTACGAAGGAGTACCCATTCTAGCCCAACATTCATTCTTTTAGGGATAATGATTGCTACTAAGTACTCTCATCTCAACTCACGAAGGAATACCCATCCTAGCTCAACATTCATTCATTTAGTGATAAGGATTGCTACTAAGTACTCTCATCACAACTCACGCAGAAATACTCATCCTAACCCACATTCATTCATTAAGGAAGCTCTTCGATTCAAAGATGAGAAAACCTTATATCTTTGAACCCTATTCATTTAAATGAGTGCTTTATGAGACCATCCTTACAATAGACCCAACTTTCATTCATTAGCATTAACTCCCATTCTTTTCATTCATTCTCACATTCTTCCCTTTTTTTCATTCATTCTCACATTCTATCCATTCTTTTCATTCATTCTCACATTCTATCCATTCTTTTCATTCATTCTCACATTCTTCCATTCTTTTCATTCATTCTTCACTAGGTGTGAGAGTAGGTAAACATAGTCTATCCTAACCTCACCTTCATTATAAGTCATTCAAAGAAGACAACAACCAAGCATAACACATAAAGTCTCTACACAAGGACACCTTTCATATTCTTAGACCATACAAAAATTCACATCATATCACATTACCTTCAAATAATCAACATTACTCAAAACAACAATCATCCAACTGTGCCTACAAGGCCATGATCACAACATGCTTATAAAGTAAACACCTCCCCACTTTCAAAGGGATCAAACCTAACAATTCTAACATCTACAACATATATATATATATATAATACTAGAATCAATAATATATTCACAACATCATCATCATCATAGACCTTAGGTCACAATTACCCATTCAAGGCCAACATCCAATATAACACAATTACCCATCAATTCCTCATATTTCAATATAGAAAAGCACATAAATTAATACCCTATAACAATCTACATATTAATATCAAATTATTAGCTCATAATTAATAGACCCAATTTCGATCCAAAATTAGGATTTCAAGATATGCAAGGGTTCATGGAGTTTTTCATCTTAAAGCCATCAATATTAACATAGATCATCATTTGAAATACTTTCATGCAAGAACCCAAGCTTAGAATTTAAATTGGGGTTTTTTAGTGTTTTTGAAAATCATTGAAATAACTTTGATTTGGCTCTTTGATTGAAAGGAGAATCAAAGATAAAATCCCCATACCTCTGTGATTAATTTTCCTTATGAATTTGAAGAGATATCAGTAGGAACCCATCCCCTAGATTGAAGCTTCATCAATATCTTCCATGGAGTTCTAGAGAGAGATTTTATTTGAGAGGGAAGGTTCAATTTGGATAATGAGGTCTAATTCTAGGTGTTGGGGTTTTAACTACTTAAAATATCCTAAAATAGGTAGAATAACTGTTTATAATAATTCCCCAAAGTACCCAAACTACCCCTCACTTAGTTGGACCTTTTAAACAAGTCAAACTTGAGTTTTATTATCACAGATTTCATCAGGAAACAAGTCCGCGACGCGGAGGTGTTCCCATAAGTTTCTAGAAATAAATGTTGAGACAGTAGAGTCCGCGGAGCCAATTTTTGGCCATTGGTGGAGCAGTTTCGCAATGCGGAGCCACTCCCTCCATGAACAAATTTGAGCTGCCTTGGCAGCTTGTTTGGCCAAGGGTGGGGGTCCTCTTCGGGGACCCTTAGGATGGTCCCGGGGAGTCATACCTGAACGCTTTCACCCTATAAACATTTATTAAGACACTAGGGTCGCCTCCACTGATTTTACACTCCAAACAACACATAAAAACATGAACAACATACTAGAACACACCAAGAGGTCTTATACAAGACTTACCATTCATGCATTGCAAAGATCATAAAAATCACTAGGAATTTAAAACTTTTATTCAATAAAACGATAAGACAAGAGTCATCAACATTTGAAAACACCAATACACATTAATATCAAATTATTAGCTCATAATCAATAGACCCACTTTAGACCCACTAATTTCAAGATATGAAAGGGTTCATGGAATTTTTTCATCTTAAAACCATCAATATTAACATAGATCATCATTTGAAATACTTTCATGCAAGAACCTAAGTTTAGAATTGAAATCGGGGTTTTTAGTGTTTTTGAAAAACATTGAAATCACTTTGATTTTGGCTCTTTGATTGAAAGGAGAATCAAAGATAAAATGACCATACCTTTGTGATTAATTTTTCTTAGGAATTCAAAGAGAAATCAGTAAGAACCCATCCCCTAGCTTGAGGCTTCATCAATGTCGTCCATGGAGTTCTAGAGAGAGAATTTATTTGAGAGGGAAGGTTCAATTTGGATAATGAGGTCTAATTCTAGGTTTTGGGGTTTTAACCACTTAAAATACCCTAAAATAGGTAGAATAACCGTTATAATAATTCCCCAAACAACCCAAACTACCCCTCAATTAGTTGGACCTTTTAAACAAGTCAAACTTGAGTTTTATTTTCGCAAATTTCATTGGGAAACAAGTCCGCGATGCATAGGTGTTCCCACAAGTTTCTGGATATTAAATTTCGAGATAGTAGAGTCTTCGGTGTCTCCACGACCCGGAGCCACTTTTTGGCCATTGGTGGAGCAGGTCCACGACGCGGAGCCACTTCCTCTATGAACAACTTCAAGCTACCTTGGCAGCTTGTTTGGCAAAGGGTGGGGTCCTCCTCGAGGACCCTTAGGGTGGTCCCGGGAAGTCGTACCCGAACGTTTTGACCCTAAAAACATTTATTAAGACACTAGGGTCGCCTCCACTGATTTTAGACTCCAAACAACACATAAAAACATGAAAAACATACTAGAACACACCAACACATAAAAGACTAGTTTTCTAACGTCCTGAACGTCTCTTTGACGTTTGACTTCAACTTAACTAAGATGACCAATAAACTCATTTTCAACCATTTATACAAGTTTATCAACTACTAACACACATGTGAAGCTCTAATTATCCTATTTCATTTTGAGGGGCGTTACAAATTTTGGGGTTGTGCTTGCATGTTGTTGGGTCTAATCGGGTAAAGTCTAAGTAGCCCGTATTTGTGCCAAATGAAGTATTTTTCCTAATGAGGACCCGTTGACGTCATTCCTAAGGGCAAAATTCATCTAATGGCAAAATTTGGCCAAACAGGAGAAGTCTGGGTATCCCGGGTTCATGGGTACAATGGGTCTTAGTTTAATTTGATAGTGCATGGTTTTATTTTATTTTCATGGTCTGCGGGGTTCAATTTTGGATGTTGGGTTGAAATTAGGCACATTGGGTCGTTTGGCGAGCTGGTCGTGCTCGCCGAACCACTCGGTGGTTCACCGAAGTTCCCCATCTCACCTTTTACTTAATGTTGAATGTGAAGTTTGGTTCTGTAACATTCGGCGAGAAGCTTGAGGTCACCGAGTGCACTGGGTGACTCGCCAAAAGTCATTTTTAATCTCTCTTTGTCTGCACCCTTGACCCTTAATTGCACTGTAACTTTCGGCGAGCTCATTCCTGCTCGCCGAAAGGCCTTCCCATCGCTGACATGCCAAAATTTTCTAAGATTTTTTAGCCAATCCTTTAGGCGATCCCAATCTAGCTCGCCAAAGAGATTCGGTGACTTGCCGACAGGTTTGTCCAGTTTGGCTGCAACTGATTTTCTGTGCTTTTGATTTAATTGTTTCTAACTTTTTTTAATGTTTTGCAGATATGGTAAGGACAATTTGCGACATGCCACCCTGAAAAAGAGCACGGGGTATCACAATAAATGAAAGGGGAGCAAACCCTCCCAAAAGGGGAAGGCAAGAGCCTCCAACTAGAGGTTAGAGCAGAGGCAAGAGTGTCACAATTGAAAAAGTGGATGCTGACTCCTGTGCTGCATTATCTGAGCCTAAGGATGACCAGCCCTTATAGTATCGGTCGGATGAAATTTGTGCTAGATCTCACCCTAACTCAACTAGAGTCCCGACAATTTTCACCCCAGCAGATTTAGTGCTAGCTCCGGCACCCCGTGTGGCTTCTATTCCACCAGTCGTCCCTTCCCCCACGCTTCTCAACAGGTTAAAAGGTGATGGATTGCTAACTATTCTCGAGGAGAATGGAATGACTCGCAAAATGATAGGTTGAACTAGAGCCTCATCGTGTGGGTTAGTGTAACCTTAAGTGGATGTCTAGGCTGTTTTAGAACTTAATTAAGCAAGGAAGAAGTCTAGGGTGCAAGTAAGGACCTATGCTAGCAAGATAGAGTGAAAGAAACCTTGTTCATTGATGGACCTTTTGGCAATGGGACTACTTGATCGCCCAAGTAACCTGGTGATATGCCAAAGTTCAATTGGTGTCGCCTACTGGGCTATCCCTTAGGCCTAGGTTTTGGAACAAAGGGCGAGCTAAGTCGTAGCTCGCCAACTAGGTTGGCGAATCGCCCATTAGCCCCCTTAATTGACTATTGAACTTCTTATTTTGTGAGCCTACTGAAAAAATAGGCGAGGCAAGGGTGCACTTGGTGAGTCTCCTAGTGCCCTTGGCGATCCATGAGGGTCAAAGGGAGAGGTAAGTCGGGCAATGTATAGATTTTTTAGTTTTAACTTTGTGGTTCCTTAGTCCTTTTCCAAAGTTGAGTCCCCATTATTCTTTTTCTTTCCTAGAAACTATATACCCTTTTTGACATAAATCCCTTCCATTTAGTCACTCCAAATAGAATTAAAAGGAGACCCATCTCCTGTCAAATATTTCTCTCACTAGAATTCCTCCATTGAAGAAGAAGAAGTAGGGGAGGCTAGGGCTTGAAGATTCAAGGTGTTTCTTCCTCAAATTTTGTGGGAAATCTATAGCAAAGTATGGTAGTCTTCATCCTTGTTTAACCTTTCATTCAAGGTGATTTGAAGTTATCAAAAACCTAAGGTTTTACTCAATCTTATGGGTTCTTTCACCAAATGTTTTCAAATGGTTATTAATGACATATTATGATTGTATTAGTGTTCAATTTATGATTTATGATGAAAATACTCTATGAACCCATGAATTCTCTCAATTCCTAAATTATACCTTTATGAAGTGGGCTTGATGATTCTGAAAGCTTATGAATGGGATATGTCTAAATTGCTTTGCCTTATAGAATTGTATCATTATCCATGCTTTAATTGTAGTAAATTTTTGGGGTGTTGGTAATTTGGCATTCATGGCCTTGAAGGGCAAGTTATGATCAAATTACATATTGAAGTAGAATTGTGCTTGATCTATTGATCCACTTGAAAGGTGCAGGTGTGTACTAACTATGTATGTTGTCGTATTGAATTGACAGATATCTTCCTTGTACCTCTATATATGAAGGATCTATGGATGATCATGATGTAAAGTATATGTGTGATTTTAATAAATGTATAATGATCATGTTTAGAATGTAATTGTATATCTTGAATTGGTAGGCTTAGGCATCCTTTCTTGAATAATGAATGTATCTTGACTTAATGTCTTGAAATGGGTAGGCCTAATGTTGGTAGCCTTTCATAAATGAATGATAAAGTATTCTAGGCTAAACCCTGGATCGGTAGACCTAATGTTGGTGGCCCTTTCATGAGGAGTCTAGGAACTAATGAAATGTTAAAACCTTGAAAAGGTAGAACTAATGTTGGTGGCCCTTTCATATGTGAAATGATGAACCTTGTATCGGTAGACCTAATATCGGTGGCCCTTCTTGAAAAGTCAATGAGCTATCCTTAATGTACCTTGAATCGGTAGACGTAATGGTGGTGGCCCTTTATCGTGTAATGTACTTTTGGTCGATAGGCCTAATGTTGGTGGCCCTCTCAAGTACAACAATGCAATGTAAATGAACTACTCTATGGGAATGGAGGCTAAGCGCTGAGTGGTTATGGTAACATGCTGACTCTCCCAATGTTAGGCTAGAGTCCAATGAACATATTTTTTATCCCATAACTATTTGCCCAAATAGGTAAAACACACTTAGTTCTACCTTAGGCAAGTGGAACACCTTCCTTTTGTGTAGGGTTTTATGACACCGGATTCCATGATTTAGCTCTCATGGTCTATGTCTGTTAATGCCTATTCCCATCATGTGAGATGTGCATTGTGGTTTCTTGATGAGTTCTATGAAATGTGGATTGTAGTATGGGATGCCATCCATGCATTGCACGAGTAGGCTTTGAGAGGATCATAGTGAGTATTCTAAGTCTTAATGGCTAATGTATGAAAGTGTCCTAAATGAAGTTAATGAAGAATGTTGACTCTTATATGCTTAAATGAGATGATGTAAATGATGCATGTTATACTGGGATTGTATTATGAGTTACTTCCTTGTCATGACTTATTATATATGAATGTGCCTTGCTTATGGTGACTTCAAAGGAGTACTTATTGTGAGTAGTAGTATGGGATACTACTTGCACTTTGCAAAAGTATGACTTAGGGTTGTCTTAGGTGATGGTCCTTATGTGATGATATGAATTATGAAAGGTGTATGTCTCTTATTTATGAGTATTGTGTGAAGATGGAAAGTTTGAATGGTAAGTTCACTTTTGGTAACCTTCAGGTGGTACTTTAGTGTGGATGGTGGTATGGGACGCTATCCATACAATGCCGAAGTATAGCTTGAGGGTTACTTGAGGTGAAGGTTATATGTGAAGGTAACGATTTACATGTTGAATATGTTCTAATGTGGTTAAAAGACTTGTATGTTGGTTATGTTCGAATATTATGCCTCTTATATTTATGTTCATGAAGTTTTATCAAAATGGCATAAAAAGCATTACTTTCAAATAAAGTGTCCCTTTTAAGCATGTTTTTGCATGGCTATCATACTTAGTAATTAATTGTTCTAACCCATATTTCTTCATGTTTTTACTACAATTGTAGGTACCGGCAAGTGATTGCTTCTCTCTAGTGCAAGTTCTTGGATTGATATTCTTTCAAGATCAAGTGGTGTGTCCTCATAGATCAAGGACATATACTTTTAGAAGTTTCTTTTATTTCATGTAATTGACAATGTTAGTCTTTTCGATTGTAAAGGGCCGTGTCCCTACTTTAGTTTCAAGATATTATTTTAGATGGCCATATGAGACTTAGACTTCCGTTGTGTTCTTCTTTTGAATGAAGTTTTTGGATTGTTGGATTTAAATAAGTTTTAGTTCTGCACTATTTCTATATATTGAATGTAATGAATGCTAAAAGGCTTGTGGGAGCCCCCTTTGGGGTCAAGTACACCGTGTCACATCCGGGTCGTGACAGAGAAGCTTTTGTCTACGGAAGGCCTAGAGGGAAGATACTCCAGTGTGAGGGAGATATTGCAGTGGCACATATTTCAGATTTTCAGTAGGCCCCGAGGACCTTATATTCCTTCATGGGTCTGGGAGTTCTATACAGAGTATGGCGACTTGGTTCGAAGAGAAATAAAAAGGTCAACGAGTTCAAATCAGTTAAGTCGGTCATAGTTCGAGGTGTGGAAGTTGGATGCTCCAGCGATATCATAAATGGTGTCCTTGAGAGAGCCACAGGGTTTGAGCATGATTATGAGGGCTTGGCGACAGCTCAGTCACTGGATGCCTTGAAGGGTTGGCTTGCCCCCTTCTCTTTGATGTCAGACCGAGGTGGATAGAGGCGAGAGTCCAAATCAAGAAGAAGGATTTGAATGTAGCTTCCCGGTATTGGTTCGGATTCATCAGCAGCTCCATCATGGATTCACAGAACGAATCCATCCTCCGACATGCGAAGGCAGCTTGCTTAGGATCTATCTTAGCGAAAAGGCGGCTGATGAGTCCACAAATTGGACACATTTAGCCCTATATTTTGATAGAATTAGTGTCCTCAAATGAATATTTTGTCTCAATATTTGATGAATAAGTTTCAGGTATTTGAAGTTTGATGGAAAGAATGGACACTACTTAGCAAAAAGGAACAAAAGTAACTGACAGATCAAAGAAATGAAGACCTAAGAATCACCGAACCCATTCGGCGTGTCACCAACATGTCCCATCCTCATTTTTTGTTCCAGTGAGCTTAGCCCTGAAGGAAACGATCAAATCGGCGGTGAAAAGGAGCAATCGATGTATCACTGAGCAGTTCTGGATGTCGCAATTTGGGAGGCAACACAAAACCTCTTATTATTTTTTATATTTGTGTATTGGTAAAATAATGGTGTGTTGTTGGTATAGGTTGAAGTATGAGAAGTGCTCGAAAAGTGTAGGGTGACAAGCAACATATCCAATTGGCGAGTCACCGAAGAGTTCGGCGTACCTGACCTTATCTGCCATTTGACTCCAAACATCTCCAAAATTGGAGCCTCTAAACCTCGGTGACCTTAAGAAATTATTGGCGCATCGCCGACTCTGGTAGCGATCTCGATGAAGACCACCGTTTGAACTCCCAAGCTTACTAGAAAATTCTACAAAACTCGATGAAACAAGTGATTGCTCGGCGACACGCTGAATGACTCGGTGATCACGACTAATATCATCGGGTGTGTAGGAATCAGACATCGTTTAAGTAAAGTTGAAGCAGGGTGGCTGTGAAGCATTCAAGAAAGTGGGTTGAAAATAGGCGTGTTGGGTTGCTTAGCGAAGCTGTGTAGAGCTCGCAGAACCACTCAACGGATCGCTTAACTTCCTCACCTCACCTATTTTTAATGCTAAATTTGTGAAAGGTCTATAACCCGAAGCAGCAGATATAACTACTCCCAAAGTCGCAAGAAGAACTATGTCACCCAAACAGATGGAGCACCTGCATAGACAGGATCACTTCTTTACCTCCATCTTTGTCTTACTTATTTTTATTTTTGGATACCTTTATTCGCATTTGAGGACAAATACTTTTATTTGTGGTGGGGTGAGACCCACCTTTGTGTGCTATTGATGTTCGTATTTTGTTTATATTTGGGCTTTGTTCTTAAACTGTGTTTACATTTCTTCTGTGGATGTTTGAGCTTATGGCTCCTTTTATGTTAAAATTGCAAAAATGATTTTGACCCGTCCAAAAAATTTTGCCACCTCTCGTGTGTTGAAAGTGGTTGCTCTTTTGCAAAATTTAAGTCTCGGTTCTGATCAATATCGATGACTTGAATAGTGCTCTCAATGGAACGAACATGAATGCACGGCTACAATGAAGCCAAACAAAGTTGCGTAGACAATATGTGAACTCTTAGCATCTCGTTATTACTAGCCTAGTATCGAATTGAGTTTCTTGTGATGATCATTGTACACTTGCGAAAGTGTGGAGTCTTGTTTGACAGTAGTGTCAATGCCTAGTGTGATGAGCTTACTTTGAACCATGCATGATAGATCCTAGAATTTTCCCCGTTGGTCCGGTTAACTAAGTGATGCTATCTCCTTATATGATCTTACGCAACTTCTAAGGGTGTGAGCCAATTTGACATATACCTCTTTTGTGACCTACCTTGTGAGTGTCTGAATGGCTTTTGAACATCCCTTGAGCCTTTACCTTTCTTTGGAAGAAATTTCATAAAATCATGACCTTTCTTTAGCCATTACCCATAATCCTCATGAAGTTGTGGTTAGTTGAATAGCCAACTTAGGCCAAAAGCCTAAGTTGGGGCTGTGGTGAAAAGATAAGGGCAAATCAAGAAGTGCCAGAAAGTCCCCCTTACCCATGGTTTTGAAGAAAAATGGAACCCCTCCATTTAAAAAAATGGAGAGAAAAGAAAAAGAATGAAAAAGAAAGTTGTGGAATAAAGTACAAAAGAAATGGGGTTCCCATACAATCCATGGAAAGTGAATAATAGGATGACTTATGAGCACTAAATATAATGATGAAGGAAAAGGAAAGAAAATGTTGTGAGCACCATATTTCATGAGGATGAAAGTCACTGATCTTAAATGACCATACCTCTGCACTCAGTCCCATTACAAGCCTTGAAAAGAGCTTTTTGATCTGGAGTGAGCTGAAACAAATGTTGATTGGAAAATACGGGCAAACCTATGGGTGAAAGCATACATTGTGTTCTTCCTTGTGAGTGTGAGCGCTGCATCTGATTTCGAAGCTTCAAACTATGAACCATTGTGTGAATATTGAATCATTCCTTGTGTGAGGGAATTTGAACACTTTGGTTGAGCTTAAACTTGTATTTGTAGCAAGTATTGTGAGCATAAGGTTCTTTGATATTGGTGAGTCCCAACTTGAATCTTTGAGTGCACATTTGATCTTTGCATAAGTAAATTGAGTCTTGTTGTGTGCATTCATGATTGAGTCTTGTGTAGCACTGTTCGAGACACCCTTTTTGAATGGCTGAACTTGCGTTTGCTAGAGGACAGGCAAAAGTTTAAGTTGGGGGTGTTGATGAGTCGACAAATTGGACTCATTTAGGGTTATGTTTTGATAGAATTAGTGTCCTCAAATTCATATTTTGTCTCAATATCTGCTGAAAACCCTTAAGTTTCAGGTATTTGAAGTTTGAGGGAAAACATGAACAGTACTTAGCAAAAATGAACAAAAGTAGCTGAAGGATCAAAGAAATGAAGAATGTCGCTGAGCCCAATCGGTGTGTCACCAACAGGTCTCATCCTCGCTTTTTATTCTAGTGAGCTGAGTCCTAAAGGAAATGATCAAATCGGGAGTGAAAAAAAGCAGTGGGCATATCGCCGAGCAGTTTCGTGAAGTTCTACTATGTCACCCAATGATCCAAACACGACGATGCTGAAGGATAGAGCAAGACGACAATGAAACCTACCAAAGGGTGGATCGATGAGTTGATCGGCGACCTCGACTAACGACGCCGAATGAACCGCTGCAACACAAAATTTTAAAAATTATAAATACTCGTTGAAGAGTTGTAGTTTAGTATGAGATTTTCTAATATAGAATTTTTAATATAGACTTTGAGTTCTAAGTTTGGAGAGGGTTTTGAAGAACTTGAAGATTCAAAGGGTTTCAACTCCAAGAAATTGGAGTTGGGTCTTGTGAATTTTTCAATCTTGGCTTGTTTTGAGACTTAAATCTTCATACCCATTTGAATGCAAACTCGTTTTAATATAAATTTCTATCTCTTTTACATGTCTAGCTAAAACCCCAATTCTTAGGGTGTGATTTTGTGAATATGGGTTAGATTATCTATTGGGTCTTGTTTATGATTTATTTGTTGTTTAGATGTGATTTCGTTTAGTAGTTGTGGTGGAACTTAATGAAATTGTAGTTCCAAATACGATTTCACCTTTGTGTTTCGGCTTGCTCGAGAGAGAGGTCATAAAACTAAGACTACTAAATTGATGGCCGGTGGAATTGGATCGACATGAGGTTCTACTCGAGAGAGTGAACCCTAGTCTCATTCCCACACACTCAGCTCGAGAGAGTGAGTGGGCTAAGGCGGAGGCTATTCTTCATGCGGTAAGTGGGTGTCAGATAGGAACCCATTTGATTCAGGGTAGGTTGCTCGAGAGAGAATTTACCCCCTCTATGGTCTAGCCTAATCACAAATATTAAACAGATTTATTGTCAAGAGCATGTACCCAATAGTTTAGTTTTCCCATATTCCAATCACTTCCCAAGAACCCCATCTCCTTGATTAGTACTTTTTGCATTTTTGTTGTTTTTACTTACTTGTGACAAAACCTCCATAGATAATTGACGCTTGTGTCACACTTTAGATTTAGCATGTTTCCATTCGAAAATATTTTTAGCTATGACTAGTTAGAACATAATTTTATCTTTCTACTAACTCTCAAAACCACTCCCTTGGGAACGATTCCCACCCTTGGTTGGGTTACTTTACTATTGTACGATCATAGACACCTGCATTGGAAGTTCTTTCTTTATTACGCAAACATCAGTGGCTCAACTTGGGAGTTATCATTGAGCAAGATATGGCCATGAGGGCCCAGCAGAGACAGACTTCTCTACCATTCTCGGTCTTGATCATTGAGTTGTGCAGGCGTGCTGGAGTACCCCGGGATGATGAGAGATATACTGAGGTTACCCCTTCATCTCCACTGACATCTGGCATATTGAGGCCAAGTACACACGAGAGGAGGTTGATAGGAGGAGATAAGCTCCAATAGATACTTCTCCAAAGGTGGATGTCAATTCTTTACCTCCACAGGTATCTTTGCCTACTCTGGCCTCCGGGCCTTTAGGTACATCTTCTCAGAACTCTTCTTTTTCACAGGCTCCGAGTGCCTCTACCTCTTCCCAGCCCACAAAGATCACGCAGGCTAAGATCCTGAAGATGGGGCACCTGTCCCATGCAGCTGATGTGATGGTGACCCAACTTGAGACATCCATCCCATGTATGATCAAGAGTGCCATCATTGCTGGACTGACCCCCCTCTAGACTTCCATTGACACTCTCACCATGGAGTGGAGGCTTGTGAGAGTAGATAGGGGGAGACCTTCGAGGCTATGACTTTAAAAGCTGAAGTAGCTGACTTGAGGAAAGAGGTAAACTATCTAAAGTCTACCGACTTCACTTCATTACTAGAGGTTGTTGATGATTTGGACTCTCCTGAGACTTCAGTGATTCCTCCGGCTACCACCGGAGATATACATAGGGATGGCACAATAGCTGATGAGTCAGATGTAGAGACCGACGAGGAGCAGATCGATGTGCGTGATGACGAGGTGTATGATGACCTAGCTAACCTCGAGGATGCCATGTTCGAGACTGCGTGCCAAACATCTTTTAGAGACATCACCATGGGTGGGTCTAGTGGAGCTGGTGAACTTTTGAGGTGACTCCGGGTACTGAGACCCAAGACCAGAGTGATGTGTCGGGTACTGATGCCCAGACAGATGGAGAAACTGTTTAGACAGGATCCCTTTTTACCTCTCAATGTGTCTTTTTTTTTATTGACTTGTGGATATTATTTTGCTTGCATTTTAAGAGAAATGGTTTTTATTTGTTGTGGGGTGAGTCCCATCTGTTCTGATGAATGTTATGTCTATATATTTGGGTTTTTAAGCTATAAATTATGTTATTACTGCTCTTTTGTGGATGGTTGAGCTTGTGGCTTCTTGTTTTTAATTGTAAATGATTTTTGCACCGTTCCAAAAAAAATTTTGTGCCACCTCTTATTTGTGTTTAAATGTGGTTGTTCTCTTGCGAATTTGAGTATCAGTCTTGATCAATAACGATGACTTAAATAGTGCTCATAATTGAACAAAAATAAATGTGCGGCTACGATGAGGCCATATGAAGTTGCATAGACAATATGTTAATTTTTTGCACCTCGTTGTGACTAGCCAATTATCGAATTGAGTCTCTTGTGATGAACATTGCACACTATTGAAAGTGTGGATTCTTGTTTGACATTGGTGGCAATGCCTTGTGTGATGAGCTTACCTTGAACCATGTGTGATGAAACCTAGAATTTGCCCCGTTAGTCCGATCGACTAAGTGATGCAATCTCTTGAAATGATCTTTGGCAACTTTGAATAGTGTGAAACAATTTGACATTATACCTCTTTTTGTGGCCTACCGTGTGAGTGTGTGAACTTCGCTTGAGCACCATTTTGAGTCTTACCCTTTTCTTGGAAGGAACTTTATGAAATTGTGACCTTTCTTGATCCATTACCCATAATCCTCATGATTTGTGGTTTGTATGATTAGCCAACTTAGGTCAAAAGCCTAAGTTGGGAGTGTGGTGAAAAGAGATGGTAAATCAAGAAGTGCAACAAAATCCCCTTTGACCCATGATTTTGAGAAAGATGGAACCCCTTCATATAAAAAAAAGATAGAAAGAGAAGAAAAGAATGAAAAAGTTGTGGAGTAAAATTGTGAAAATGCAAAGAGAAATGGGGTGTCCAACAGTCCATGGAAGATGAATAATGGGGTGACTTGTGAGCACGAAAGAGAATGATGAAGAAAAGGAAAGAAAGTGTTGTTCACACCACATTTCATGATGATTACATCCATTGAGCCTAAATGACCATACATTTGCACTCATCCCCATTACAAGACTTGAAAAGACCTTGTTGATCATGAGTGACCTGAAACAAGTGTTGATTTGAAAATACGGGTAAACCTATGGGTGAATTCATGCATTGTGTTCATCTTTGTGTGTGTGAGTGTTCCATTTGATTTCGGACCTTTAAATTGTTGAGCCATTGTGTGTGAATATGGAATCATTCTTTGTGTGAGGGCATTTGACTACCTTTGTTGAGCGTGAACTTGCATTTGAAGCAAGTTTTGTGAACTTGAGAGTCTTTGATAATGTTGAGTCATAACTTGAGTCTTTGAGTGCACATTTGGTCTTTGCATGAGTAAGTTGAGTCTTTTTCTGTGCATTCATGATTGACTCTTGTGTATTACTATTTAAGATATCCTTTTTGAGCTGCTGAGCTAGAGTTTTACTTGCGGACAAGCAAAAGTTTAAGTTGGGGGTGTTGATGAGTCCACGATTTAGACTCATTTAGGGCTTTATTTTAATAGATTTAGTGTCCTCAAATGCATATTTTGTGCCAATAACTTATGTAAGTCCTTGATTTTCAGGTATTTGGATTCAAGAACAAAGCATGGACACCTATGAGCAAAAAGGAACAAGGCAGCTGAAAGAACGAATAAAAAGAAGGCCTGGTGATCGCCTAACCCATTAGGTGAGTCGCCGAATAACAATGATCTCGCCTAAAGTTACAGTGTGTCAAGCCCTGAAGGAGAAAATCAAGTCGTTGCTAGAAAGGAGCAGTCAGTGAGTCACTGAACGGTTCCGCGATATAAACCTAGATCACCCAAAGTCACAGAACTTGAAGATGCTGAAGACCAAAGCAAAAAAACGATGGAATTAACCAAAGGGCGTATCACTGATTAGATCAGCGATCCCAACTTATTGCACCGAATGGTCCTTCTCAACATATTTTTGGCGACTATAAATACATTTTTAAATTCATAGTTTAAGCAGAGTTTTCATTTTATTGATGTTTTTCTTAGGAGTTTGGAGACAATATTTTCCTTAGCTTTGAATTTGAATATTTCCATTTTTGAGAAATTTGAAATGGGTCTTTGAGATTCTTCAACCTTGAACTTTCTAAAGAAAAAATTAATCTTACCCAGTTGATGGAAACACAATTTGGTAACGATTTCTATCTTTTTATGGTGTCTAGCTAAAAGCTTTATTCTTGGGGTGTGATTATGTGATATGGATTGAATTAGCTGATGGGTATTGTTAACTGATAGTTTAAATGTTGTTTAAACGTGATTTCAATCAGTAATTGTGGTTTTATTTAAAGGATTTTAGTTGGAAATGCAACTCTGCCTTCATGTTTTTGGCTTGCTCGAGAGAGAGGTTTTAAAACCAAGGTTACTGATTTGATGGCATGTGGTTATTGGGTTGTCATGGGTTAAGCTCGAGAGAGTGAATCCTAAACGCTTTTCCACACATTCATCTCGAAAGAGTGAATGGACTAAAGCATAGGTTGTTCTTAATTGCTTCTTTTTGGTGTTTAAGAGAAACAATTCGATTCGGGGTAAATTGTTCGAGAGAAAGTTGATCCCCGCTAAAGTCTAGCTTATTTACTGATTTACAACTATTTACTAGCAGTTGCAATTACTTATTTGTCTACCTTAGCCTATAATCCAATCACATCCCAAGAATCCGTCTCTTTGCTTGTTTATTCGCGTAATTTGCTGTTGTAGTTGATAATTACAATAAAAACCCCTTGTTATTTGACACTTGTGTTACCCTAAATTTGAACTATGCTTTTATTCGTAAATGTTTGTACCTATGATTGACTTGAACATATATATACATGGCTCTTTAATCTTAAGCACGTACCACTCCCTGTGGGATTCCAGCCCAACTCAGTTAGTTGGGTTATATTACTGACTAACAATCATTAGCATTTAGTATTGGAAGAAGTGTCCTGATACGTGAAATCAGCTACCGTGATACTATGTTGGTTTTAGTGCTAGGCATTCTTCCATGAACATCAATATAAAGTAAAGACTTAACATGATTATTAAAGGGAATTAAGCCTAGCACCGAGTGGATATGAGTATGAGATGTAAACTTTTATGTTAGTAAGTCCGACTTCCCAATTCAAGTTATCTCATGAGATGGAAACCTTATACCTTAGTTAGTCCGGGTTTCTAGTAGAAATCTCCTTATCCATAACTATGTGCCCACATATGTCTTTTAGCTAATGGATCCACCTATAAGCTAAGCATGTTAGTTCTACCTTAGGCAAGTAGGACACCTCTTTTCAATATGGGGCATGACACTGGATAGCTCACATGATCTATGTCGGTTAAGTCTATATTTCCCTACATGACAAGAACATGATCCATGACATGACAAGAACAAGAATATGAACTATGAACAGGAACATGAGTTATGTGCTATGATTACTTAAGGGGTTTTACTTAGTGTCAGTAGGGGTATGGGACTTCACCTATGCATTGCACAAGTAAGCTTTGAGAGTGATTGTGGTATGTGCTTGATGTCCTGATGCTTTATGTAACGACCCTCAAAATAAAGTAGGATAAAGTAGAGCCTCACATGGGTTTTATTCATTAATAACTTGTCAAAATAATGAAGAATAGCCTTTTAATTCAGTTTTAAGGAGTTTGGAAGTCAAACGTCAAGGGACGACCAAGATGTTTGGAAACTAGTCTTTTACGTGTTGGTGTGTTCTAGTATGTTGTTCATGTTTTTATGTGTTGTTTGGAGTCTAAAATCAGTGGAGGTGACCCTAGTGTCTTAATAAATATTTTTAGGGTCAAAAGGTTTGGATACAACACCCCGGGGGCCACCCTAAGGGTCCCCGAGGAGGACCCAAACCTTGGCCAAGCAAGCTGCCAAGGCAGCTTGAAGTTGTGCTTGGAGGGAGCATGTCCGCGTCGCGGACTAGCTCCACCAAGGGCCAAAAGTTTGGTCTACGTCACGGACACATCACGGACTCTACTGTCTCGTAATATAGTTTATGAAAACTTATGAGAACACCTCCGCGTGGCGAACTGGTTTCCCGATCAAATCTGCGAAAAATAAAACTTAAGTTTGACTTGTTTATAAGGTCCAACTAAGTGAGTGGTAGTTTGGGTACCTTGGGTAGTTATTATAAATGGTTATTCTACCTATTTTAAGGTATTTTAAGTTGGTTAAAACCCCAAAACCTAGAATTAGACCCCATTCTTCAAATTGACCCTTCCCTCTGAAAATAGATTCTCTCAAAAACTCCATTGAAGACCTTGATAAAGCTCAAGCTAGAAGATGGGTTTTCAACTGATTTCTTCTTCAATTTCATTGGTATTAAATAACTAAGGTATGGTGACTCTTGATTCTTGAATAACCTTTCATTTAAGGAGTTCCATCAAAGATTTTTAAAAGTGATTCAAAGATCAAAATTCCCAATTTTCAATCTAAACATAGGTTCCTTGTAAAAAAAATTTCTAAATCATTCTATTGATGAATTAATGTGGAATTAATGTTTTTAAGACAATTTTCAAAGGAATTCTTGAAGAACCCATGATCCCCAAATTCTTGAAAATTGGCCTATGATGTGGGCCTTTGTGAATATGATCTCTATTGGTGAAATTATGTTTAGATTAGATTGTATTGATTTTTCTTATGATTATCTATACTTATTCATGTTGAATTGTTGGTATATTGATGAGTTGAGGATTATGGCCTTATGGTCAAAGTTATGGGTTGATCCCTTTGTTTATGGAATTGTACTTAGACTATGTTTATAATATTGAATTACATTGTTGATTACTATTGCTACCTATGTCAATTGATTATGAATTGTTGAGGATTGATCCATGGTGACCATGGCTTGGAGAATTGGTAAGTTGACCTAACTTCTAGTCTATAGTATGCGAATTGATGTTGTGTGCTTTGATCCACTTGTGGTGGAGGTGTTCACTTCCTGTCTATCTATTCATGTTGAGATCATGGCCTTGAAGGCAACAGATGTGAAGTGAATTGATGATTATGATGCATACGTTTATGAAGTTATGGTATGAAGGTTATGTATGAAATCCTCACTGCTAGCATGATGTTTAAAGTATGTTGATCATGAGGAGTATAATGTGAATGATAATGTTAGGGATACGGTGTTGTCTACATGATTGATTATGTTAGGTACTATTGTTGAATGACCCCTACCTATATGACTCGTATATGAATGTTTGATCATATACATGTTAGGAGTACCTATTCAATGTTGAATGTGTCTTTGTCTCCTATGATGAAGTGTGGGTGTGTGGTCTAGAATCCCTAAGGGCTTTATATGTGAATTGCTCATGAATTGGGGACATTGTGAATGTGTTGTGATCCCTTTAAGGGAAGAATACTCAATATCAATGTTGTTGCTAATATGTCACTATGGGAACCAATATGCACACACTCACACTCTACATGTATAGCTATGAATATGATGTGTTATGGTGTCTATTGAAAGGTGAACTTTCATATGCACCCATACATCTTATTATTCAGACAAACTGTATGATTGGCAAGGTATGAATATGTGTTGTATAAAGGTGTTTATGTGAAACGATTTCTCACATATGTACACACACTCACATGAATGAATGAATATGGTTTATGATAATCTAGTGAAAATGAGTCTCTTGAAAGGTTTCCTCAATTGTACTCTAAACTAGACTATGTTATGAGTATGGTATGATTATGTGAAAATTCATTCTCACATAATGTAGGTTCTATGATCAAAGGTCATTCTCATCTTAGAAACCTTTGAGCTATATGCTATGAGGGATTAAGTCCCCAAATCCTACTTAATGAACTAATGTTAAATAAAGTCTTAAAGATGGTTAAAAAGGGAGTTGGAGCTTAGCACCGAGCAAACATAAAAAATGAGAGTGGGGGGTTCACGTTTAGCAAGTCTTGCTTTCCACAAGAGAACCTTCACGTTTAGCAAGTCCGGGTTCCCAACATAGATTTTGTATCATAAGATGGTAATCTCCACGCTTAGTAAGTCAAGGTTTTCTAGTAATAATCTCTTTGTTCCATACCTACGTGCCCCCGTAGGTATTAGCTTAGTGGATCCACTAGATAGCTATTATGTATGTAGGTCCTACTTTGGCAAGTAGTACCCTCTCTTTTCGGTATGGGAGTAGGACATCGGATGCCATGTAGCTCACGGTCTATGTCGGTTGTGGCAATGTCTCCCGAAAGTTAAGAAATGAACTAAGATAAGTAAATGAACTCTAATCCTGATTTCTTGAAGAGCTACTTAGTTTAGGTAGGACTATGGACCCTACTTATGCATTGCACAAGTGGACTCTAGGGGAGGTTATGATTAGGCATTTTTCTAATGAAGACTATGGTCTATGTATGTTAATATGAAAGCATGTTAAGGTTTACTTTACTTATGTCAAGACATGAAGTATGTTTAATGATGTGAATTACACTTATGACTTCTTAATGGGTTTGCTTAGTATATGTGGGGGTATGGGATTCCATGTGTACATTGCACAAGTGAGCTTGTGAAGGGGTTGTGAGGGTGGTTTACCTATGATATGAATTAAATGGGTTATGACTAATGATGTAGTAAATGAATGAGTCCTTATATGATGTTATGAAGTATGTTGGTCTTATGTCTAATGTTAAATGAAAATGTTATGACTTGTTGAATATGATGTGCCTAGTCTATGGTGGCTTCCTCGGAACACTTGGTGTGAGTAGTATTATGGGATGCTACTTGCACATTGCACTAGTGTGACTTGGGGGTTGTCTTAGGTGATGGTTCCTATGTCCTATGGTGTGCTTATGACTCTATGAATATATCTGGTTTGATTGATGAAGGCTATATGTAAGTTCACCCTTGGTAACCTTAAGGCGATACATTGCACCAAGTATTCCCTAAGGTGTGCTTGAGGAAAGGAGTTAAGATAAAGAGGAAGGTAATGTATTGTATGCATTGGATGTGCCTAAAATGTTATAAGTGGCTCTATGTGCGATTATGAATGGGTTCCATGTGTATGATGATGCATGTGGTTTATATTGTGCCTAATGTGCTAAATGTTCTTGAAGTTTCTCTAAAAAGGCATGATGCATGGTTTCCAACTAATTGTCTTTTTAAGAGTATGTTTTGCATGGTTATCATACTTAGTGCATTCTTGTACTAACACCATTCTTCTTCATCTTTTTACACGAAGTGTAGGTGATGGTGACTAAAGGGTCTTTCCTAGAAGTGATGAGCTTGGCTTACTATTCCCAAGTTCGGGTGTGTGCTTAAAGAATCAAGGACCTTTATGTTTAAGAGTTATCTTAAGTTCTGTTTACTAGATAGTAGTTTCTTTTGAATTGTAAGGGTTGTGTCCCTCTTGTGTTGTAGTCATGTTTTAAGATGGCTACCTTGAGACGTAGTACTCCAATTTTTGTATTAAAGGTTTAATGAGACGACTTTTATGTCTTGTGTTATATTATGAAAAAGTTTTAAATTTTTCCGCTATTTTTCTATGATAAATGCTATAACGAATGCTAAGGGCTTGTATAAGACCTCCGAGAAGTCGAATACGCCGGTAATGACTAGGGGGTGCTCTCGGGTCGTTACAAACTTTGTATAAGGGCATAAGGTTATGAAAATGGTCTTAGGATTCAACGTCTCATGACCTACGTCTAGTAAAGTCTTGTTCATCGGTGTTAGTCGCGACACATCTATGAGCAAGAGGCTATAGGACGATAGAAGTTTCACTTTCTTCATTACTCTTGTGTTGTGCCGTAGGGCTTAACTCCATATGATCTCTCTATCTTATTTTCCCTTGTCCGGTGCTCTTCTAGATGTGATTACTTGGAAGGGGTGATGTTGCAAAGATCGAGACAAGAAAAGGTGAATTTTAATACCATTTATGATGTGGTGACTATATAAGTATATATATGAAGGTAGATTTGGAAATCGTATTGTGATGCCAATCATAACAATGTGTGACCAATGAGGTTGGGAGCATTACATTGAAAATGTTGCATGGTGGTGTACTTCTTGTATGGTAAGAGTTGTTATGGTAAGAATGAAATCCTCTTTAGCATGATGAGTTTCTTTATGGTGATGGGTAATGATAGTAGAAAGTCATGGTGAAGATTTGAGGAGTTTTGAAGGAATGTGGTAACTAGTGTGAGTTGAAAGTTGCCTTTTTCTTATGAATGATGCTTCATGGTTGTCCTTGTGTAAATCAGAGTTCTTGTGTAGGCTTGCCCTAAGACTGGAAAAAAGTGCTTTGCTCCATGAGTTGGGATAGTGTTTTGCTCTAAGGTTAACTTGGAGAGTTGCATGTACCCCTTAGTTCATAGGAAGGACAAGAGAATAGATGTTGACGAACTCTAAAGAGGATAGTTGTCTTGTAAGGGTGATCATAAGTATGGTCATTCAAAGAGGGTGTTTAGCTAATACCTAGGCATGGTTGAGCGGAAAGCGACACCAAAGGTGATGATAAGGGTATGGTGTCATAAAGAGTTGATTGAGCGCACCCCAAGTGGGGGATAATGTGCCTAGATGGTAAGGTTTTTGTTGCCCTTAATATTTTTACATTGATCTTCCTTGAGTTCTCCATGTTGAGAACCACTTTGGGTGATAGATATGAAGCGGAGTGGTGTAGATACTTATTTTGTTTGGATTCTTGAAATCCTCACCTAAGGGAGTATAGTGAAGATTTAGTGGAGAATGGTTCCTACCTTAGATTTTCATAACTTGATCCCAAGAAGGGGACATTGTGCTTAATTGGTAAGCGATAGTTCTCTTGGTTACTTTAATGTGCTCTTAGATGGGTTTACCCTAAGTGGGGGATGATGAGTGAGTAGT